>WWET01004625.1:38656-67734 GCA_011038615.1 Limnodynastes dumerilii | reverse complement strand
ACAGCTTCCTGCTGGGGGATTTTCGATTCTGTGGCGGAGCAGGAACAATTGCTGGTAGTGGGACTGTCAAAGACGGCCCTGTTGTAAAAAGGGCTGTTTGCAGCGGCGAACCACACTTGCTGTTTTTTATTATCCTAACTTCTGCCTTAAACCTAGAAGACTTTTTATTGACACCTACCCTGACCATTTTGTTTTGCTACATGACCAGATATGAGCCCTGTTCCCTGTCTTAAACAGTGTGAGTGTCTGGTATAAAACGGAAGCTGCTCAGTTCTGTGTTCATGTTTTGCCTACCTATTGTCCTATTAGGATGGGCATCAGGGTGGTGGCGAGATATCAATGTCACTGGCTATATATACTTTATCTGGGTTGTGCACTGTTGTTGTTTCACTCAAATGTTATATTACACAGTGGTGGAACTATTGGCTATGTGCTGAGGTCCACAGTGAGTTGATGGGGCCCAAGACACTGGCCATACTGGGCCTGGCTACACTCTGGTCTGTGAAGTGACATCATCAGAAACCTTCACTCGTAACCAGGTGTACCGGTTGCATATTTTTTAAATCTCCACCAATTGCTTGTTCCACTACTGATCTTATCCCACTTATCCCACTTATTGAGACACAAACCCTGTTGTATGAAAGCCGTAGTAAGCAGCAATTTTTGAGTACTTGTCTATTTCCTTTCTGGTCCGCCTGTTGCTCCGTTATTTGCCACTATGAATTAAGTAGTTGCCCGACTATTTTCTGGTCCGCAGGACTGCAGGCAGACCAGAAAGGAGAAATACAATTACTAACGTCACAGTAGAGAATAGAACAGAACTGCAGGTGGACCAGAATGGAGTCCGACAAGTACTCCAAAAACACTGCTTGCTCTGGTTGCTGCGGCTCCCGGCTAAGAGATTTGCCATAGCAATAGTAAACTTATCTCTCCAATCAAGTGTCTTTGGGCCGTATCCAGAACTACGGCTATCTTCCATAGACGGCCGTAATTCACTGAACAGTAGCTACTGCGCATGTGCAGTAGCTAGTAGCTACTGTTCAGTGAATTACGGCCGTCTATGGAAGACGGCCATAGTTCTGGATACGGGCCTTTGTGAGAGACCCATGTTGAAAAATCACACGGAACCTTTTATATTGACACCTATCCTGTCAGTATGGGATCACCACCAAATACCTGGGTTTCAGCTGAGACCTAGTGGAGAGGTGAAAGGGATATTAGTATTAAGTTCCTGAGACTCCTTGTGTTTTTTTTAGTTTGCCTCAGGTCTGCACCGCTGTACTGATTCTCTGATAATTGTAGTCTCAACTGCAGGTGTGTGCAGATCCCAGCACAGCGCTGTCTGCACTACAAGCTCCAGCAGTTATCTCCAACTATGCGCAGTTCTCAGCACAGCGCTCTTTGCACTACTAGTTCCAGCTGTCCTTATTGCTCACCACCATCTGCACAGTCTGTGCAGGTCAGTCCTGTTACTCAGCACTTCAGGTTCCAGCATCTCTACAGCTCATTATCATCGCAGCATCTACTCAACTCTGGTCCTCAATGCAGAGCCTTAGTGCTTACCTCCGTGGCCCACCACTCCCTGTATCACTGGTCTCCTGCCTCGTGTCTCAGCTAATGTACAAACCCTACATCAAATCCCCACGTTTCCTGTACTCTGCCAATAACCAGGGGCTCCTGACTCAGATCCCAAATTTCCTGAGTGTGTGACAGATACACAAGTTTTTACCTAACCTTATGACTGAAAACTAATAAGGTAAACCAGTGTATTTTGTAATAAGTTGTAAAAGGGCGCTCACAAGCTAGTATCATGGATGTTCCCTTTATGAAAGCCACCTAGGCTACAGTAGACTAACAGTAACAAAAAAACACACAAGGCCACGCTTCAATTTAAATATATGAAATGTGTACAAGTGTATATATAAATAGAGAGGTGCAGCCAAGGGCCAAAGTGACCACTGTGTAACTACAAGGAGCAAAAGAGAGGTCCACAAACATTATTTAACACTGTGTCAGCACATACATGAAAAGGAGGTTTAGTTCACAATATAGCTTTATTGAAGCATGGCCTTGTGTGTTTTTATGTTACTGTTGGTTTACTTTTGGAGCCTGACCCCTCCCCAATATGGCTGCTGCACACTTTTCAATTGGCAGGAGTGTCAGACCTCCTGAATACACATATCGCAGATGGATAGGGACTCCTCTACAGGAGCTGCCTTGATGCTTGGCAGGTGAGCTTAACCCAATATAGCTATATTTTGACCTAAACCTCTTTTTTATGTATGTGCTGACACATAGTGTTATATAATATTTATATGGAGCACCAGACCTCCCTTGTAGTCACAATTTAGACTATGTGCCCTCACCAATAATGTGATCAGCATGATTGAATTTGATTAGTCACAGGATTGCCATGGTCTCTCTAAGAATAAACAAACTATTTATCTCATAACATTAGCAAGAAATGTCACTGGCCTGCAGTGACATAGGAGGAGAGGTGCAATATGAGTTACAGGAAGCACAGTATGGAAAATCTCATTCACTCAGCCCACAGCCTCACACAGCTCTACACCTGCCAGCAGACAGACATTACACTGACTATTTTTTTTTCCAGGAGGGAAAACATTTCATCTTATTTTAGACCTGCAGAAATACTTTCCTTCCCGTGACAGGTGCAGCAACGCATTTAGATGTCGTAGCTGAAAATAGATTCTGGTTAACATTGATGGTCTGCTTACTATTAGAATGAAGTTGGATCTGTGAGGCATCTGTAAGGACGACTTGCTCATTCTCAGAATTTTGTCACCACATATGTTTCATGTGACTGGGGATAGACCAAGGGCCAACCTAAGTACACCAACAAGGCCAACAATCCTCAGGATCTGGAAATATCCCTCTTTAAGATCATACAGTTAAGCAGGGAATATGGTCATTTTAGCCACATTCAGTTTATTGATGTACCATTGACAGACAGAAAACAGACACTGATTTTAAGCATTAGCTGTATTGTATTCAGGGGCGTTTTAAGAATTGAGGGGGCCCTTGTGCAGGATTTGTACAAGGTCCCCCTGAAACAGGACTGTCCCGATTCACGGACCTCAAAAGGTGCGGGGTCTATTGGTGCTATAAGCCCTGCCCCTTTTTCGGCCTGCGAATAAGCACAGTCCGACCACAGGGGAAGGAGGGCTCATTTGGCATCTATTTCTTCCCTCCGGAAGATCTTGAGGAAAGAAATAGATGCTGAATGGCCCCCCTGCCAACCCAGGGTGCAGGATGAATGCCACAGGTCCCCCTGTTCTGAGGGGCCCGTATTCACTGCACACCATGCACCCATTATAGATACGCCTATGATTGTATTGTAGATTTACCTAATTGAATATATTCCTCTCTATAATACAACATGGATTTGGCATAACTTTCTGATCTGCGGTTCCTACAAGTGTCCTCCATAGTCAATTTACACATCAACCAACAGATGTTTTCATTGGATAGGGTGTTGAAGATGAATGTGTGCTTTGTGCTGAGCATATATTGTACATGTGTCTCACAGTGGCACAGTGGTTAGCAGTGCTGTCACCCAGTTCTTTGTATGGGAGAGGAAATTCCTGTAAAACTGTTTTTATCACCTATTCTAATCTTCATTAAAATATCATCCACTGACAGCAAGAGAACAGCTCCAACCATTTTCCATATGACTTAGTAATGTAATCTGCCAAATAATTCTCAGATTCCTTTTTACTGAAGAATAAGGGCTGTAGAAAATACATGATTTCCTAAATAGTTTATAGTAATAGTGTGTCATGAAACAGGGCAGCAGCAGCCATTGCGATGTTTGGTGAGGAGGGAGATACGCGAAAAGGTCTTGCCACAGCCTGGACACTGGTATCGCTTTATCTCCGAATGTGTCTGTAGGTGAGCTCGCAGGTTGGAGCGGTCAGCAAAACCACGGCCGCAGTGATAGCAGGAAAATGGCTTTTCACCTGTAAAAAGAAAGACGCAATATATAAAACACTTTATCTAAAACTACAGTCATATACATAATATACAATACTAATCAGTAGTGTGTACTCCTAAGGCTTCCAGCACAGACCACAGGATCCAATCTTCTGTACTGGAAGCCTTTCTGTCATGGTAGAGGAGGGGGAGAACGCAGCAAGTTTCTGCATGCAAGGTGGGAGAGTGGAGGGATTTACCCCTTAGATACAAATCCTGATTCTGCACTATCCCCATTATATGGGCCTCGCAGAGAGCCTTGCAACACCTTGGCCCATATTTACAAAAAAACTTACCTCTCCGGTGAGGTCCCATGATGGTCAGCGAGACTTTTGCCGACATCTTTTGGCCTCGCTCAGAAACTAAGTCCTGACGCATGTGCAATAGCTGTCTTTTGGGACCAGTAAAATTTTAAGTTCCGAAAGTTAAAATCACTAAGCATGCACTGGGATTCAAGACAGACGTGCGGTCAGGTAAATTAAAACCCGATTCTTATTTTTGTTTCATTTAATAAATGTAAGCCCATTTGCACATAAAAATATGATATGAAAACAAAGATAGTGAATGGAGTCCTTATACTGTACATTATAATAATATTTTCTGCCTACTTGCAGTCTACTTTTTCTTTATTACTTAGACGTATTATTCCTCTTAAGTCTGGATAAGCCGCTGTGCGTTCTAATAAGGTGGCACACAATGGGGGGAAATTTTATTTAATCTCAGTATCCAGTCCATTATGTGAGGAGGTGCCTTGATGCTGGGCAGGTGAGCTTAACTCTATATAGCTATATTGTGAACTAAACCTCCTTTTTATGTATGTGCTGACACATAGTGTTATATAAAGTTTGTTTGGAGCGCCAGACCTCTCTTTCAGGGGCATAACTATCATTGGTGCAACAGGTGCAGCATCATCTGGGCCCATACCGATACAAGGACCCACAGCCGTCATCACCACGCTGCAAAAATCCCCCACTGCATTACCTGGGATATCATCAGAGCCAAAGCATATTTTTGCACCTGGGCCCACAACTCGTTAGTTCCGCTTCTGCTCTCTTTTGTTCCATTATGTGAGGGGTTTAGGAGGCACCAGGTGTGAATTTCAGAATAAATGGTGGAGAATTTGTTGCATGTACTGTTAACCTGCTGCAGTAAATGTTTAACTAATCAACTTTACGCCAAAAGGTTTGTTTACTCGAGACCTGTCAGACAGAATATTGTAATGCCGACATTTTCTGTGTTCAGCATTACAATAACCCTAATCGCAACCTTAATTACCAATTAACCCGCTAATTCTTCACTTCGAATGATGCAGCTCTGGCAGCAGTCGACAGGACAGAGGTCACAGGTATATACTACTCCAGGCTATTGGTGATGGGAGAGGAAGACACAGAAAAAGAAAAAGAGTGGGGAAGTGGACAGGGCAGGTCAGAAGAAAAGGAGAAAACATTGTGGAGGGACCGGCCAGACAGAGTGGTGGAACAGACAGACAAAGAAGAGCAGCAGGAAGAGACACGAGGTATTTTGGATCTGGATTGTTAGAAAGGGTACAATGCTGAATATATAGTTGCCGACTTGGTTCCACATAATTCTTTTGATTTTAATAACTATTGACCAATGATATACTGTAGCTTTATCAATATTATGGCCGATGTTTTTCTACCATCCTATTTATATATTTGTTTTTGTTTGTTTATTACATTTATAAAAAAAAATGTTTGGTAAAAAAAAAACAAATTGTAGTGGAGGGAATAACATGAAATTAGGAAGGTTAAACGTGGGGAGTCTAACATTTTAACACAAATGGTCTGCATCAGGTTCACAGGAGAAGCATAGACTGGATATACAAGTTGATAAGAAGAAGAAAACAGGTCAGAATATAAAACTGGGCAAAACCATGTTAAACTTCAGGGGGAGTCAAATAAACATTCTTTTTTGCATGCAGGGAGAATACTTTACATTTGCTTATTGCATCCAAATACTAATACCCCGTTCACACTGAGCCAAAAACCCGGGATATTGCCGGCGCAAGCCCTGACAACCCAGGTCGGGGCACAGTGTGAACAGGTGCACCGGCTGCAACCCGGGTCTAATGACCTGGGAATCAGACACGGTATAATTGCAGGGTTATTCCCGTGTCAGACCCGGGTTGCAGCTAGTGTGAATGGTGAAACCCGGGTTTTTCAACCCGGGTCTCACTGAAATGAAGCTGATTGGGTAAAAAAAAGTTAGCTTTAAAAAAAAATATTTTAACAAAAAATATGCATTTTCTAAATATATAAAAACAATTAGCATAATAAAAAAAAAAAGAAAAGAAAAAAACAGAAAACAGGACTTACCTGTCCGTGTTGATTCCATGTCCGGCATGAACACACTGCGCATGCGCAAGACTTCATTCATGCATCACATGAATGAGAAATCCTGCGAGCACCCGGAGGATCATCTAGGGACCTTGCAGGAGTGGTGAGTAGTTGTAAATAGTATAGACTATAGAATAGAATAGGGTATACAATAGTATCCTGGGTCTCACTGAAATGAAGCTGATTGGGTAAAAAAAAAAGTTAGCTTTTAAAAAAAATATTTTTAACAAAAAAATGCATTTTCTAAATATATAAAAACAATTAGCATAATAAGAAGAAAAGAAAAAAATTGAAAACAGGACTTACCTGTCCGTGTTGATTCCACGTCCGGCATGAACACACTGCGCATGCACAAGACTTCATTCATGCATCACATGAATGAGAAATCCTGCGAGCACCTGGAGGATCATCGAGGGACCTTGCAGAAGTGGTGAGTAGTTGTAAATAGTATAGACTATAGAATAGAATAGGGTATACAATAGTATAGCAGTATAGAGCCCAAAGAGTCCCGGGTCAGGCCCGTTCAGTGTGAACGGGGTCTGACCTGCTGGGCTGATGTGTGCACTAGCAATAACCCGGGTCGAAAAGATCCCGGGTTTTTGCCAGGGCGACAGTGTGAACAAAGTGTAACCAGCTTTAGTGATTTCCAATTGCTAGAATCAGAAAAAACACACTTTTTTTGCAAACAGCACACTTGCAAGTGCCGCATTCCCTGGCAGGGCCGCAATCTGGGGGGCAGCCGGGGCTATTGTCCCAGGCCTGGAGACAGATGGGGCCCACCAATACTTAGCCCTGCAGTAGCAGGTATCGGCGGAATCCTGCTGCGGAGAGGTGCACATTAGCAGGCCAGTGTGCAGTTCCCTCCACCACAGGGACTTCCCTGTGCATCAGCCCACTGTTTATGTAGGTCCAGGGCGCTAGTCCACCTATATCTGAGGTCACAGGTGATAGGGGGGAAAATCTGAGTGTACAGTGGATGATGTTTGTAATGGGGTGTGAATGATGGGCACTGGGAAGCTGGGAGTGAATGGATAGAGCAGATTATTTAATGTGAACTACAGGAAGGCATGGGTTAATGTAGTATTAATAGGGGGAGGGTAGTTAATTTACAGTGAACAGTACAAGTGTGTCTGTGTGTATAAATACACACACACACAAACACTTATTTATATGCACAGCGAGGGTGGGAGAGCGATGACAAGCCAAATTAATTTTGGTTGCCCAAAGACCTACCACTGGCCCTGCTCTATTCTATGCAGCCTGCTACTCTAACTTGCTTTCACAATGGCAAGGATGGAAAGCCAGTGAATTAGAGCCTCAGAAATATTACGTTTTTTTATGCCAATAATGGACTTATGTACTAAAACTTGATATGCAATTACTGATTACCAGAGAGAACTGTTCGCCTTTAATTTTACCTGTATGTGTCCGAATATGACCCTGTAGAAGCCATGGTCTAGAAAAAGCTTTGCCGCAAATCCGACAGGCACAGGGAAGGGTGTGGGTTCGGATATGCATCTTCAGGGCCCCCAGGCTGCTGTAGGCCTTAGAGCAGTGTGGGCAGCTGAAATACCTGCAGTTCCGTAATTTGCTACCAGTGTAAAGTCCACCAGGTTTTTGAAAGTCTAAGCAGCCAGCAGAGTCTGAGGTTGTTGGTGGTGTTTCTGGTGTATTATATGTGGCCTTATTCCCAGCTGCGGACAAACTTTCATCACATGTTCTGCCTCTGTGTTGCATGTTAAGGTTGTTGATTGTGTCTTTAAGAGGTAGTTCGTATGTCAAAATTGACAAAGCATCATTCATTCTTAGGGCCAATGGCATAAGGAAAGTCTTATCATACTGATCCACCTGTTCTGCTTGGATCTGTGGCGCAGCTGGCTGTATCGGTCGTTGCTCAGTGACTTCATATCTCTGGATAGAAGAATCCTCATTTTGACTTTGGGACAACAACAGACCTGTATATGAAACACACGTGATATCAGAACCAGCTACATTTAGCCTACAAAAGCAACACAGAGAAGTGAGCTGCACATGATTGTCATAAGTCATGGACACGACACAAGGAGTTTCTGGAGAGGGCCTGACGGAGAGCTGTGTGCACACAGCTGACTTTAGCACATGCAAACAGCAACTGGGTGACGTTTACAAAAATGTACCCATAGCTCATCATCACATGCTTACTGCGTATACATTGATAGCACATGCTTCTACCAACAAACATAAACAGAACACTACATTGGGCCTAGAATATAAAGCTGAACTGACAAAGAGGAAGACTATGTAACAGACCACATGTATGTATGTATCTCTGTATAAGACCACAATTATATAATGCTTTATATTATATTTATTCACTTCAATTACATTCATAATTGAGATGCTTTTTTTTTCCTATTTCAGTGGAGGATTTTGCATTCTGCTCATGCACACACATCCAAGCTCCCTGATCAAAACGCTTTGTGACACTTCCAATTCAGTGGGCTGGGTTGTGACCGCAAATTGCGAATGGTCGTGCCTTGTTATTACAATGTGCAATACAGGAGCACACATGTTGTGTCTACCAATCCAGATAGAGTTGGAAAACTAACAGGTAGGGCTTGTGTGTTGGAAGTGCATTGGTGTGTGGGAATTGGTTAGCAGTGCGTGGATGTCCCATACATCTATTACTTGGGGATCTGACCGCATATATGTCTTAGCATTTGTTCCCATCCTTTGACCATCAATCTTCGCTAACTATTGTAAACTAATAAAGGCTTTTAAATGCCTTTTCTTTTGCTTGCACAACAAAGTTACTGTGTTAAGGAGCCTGTGAAGTATTTTTTAAATGAGACACTGGCAACATTACAAATTGAACTGGAACCGTAGATGCTTCAAAACATCTTAGTTCTGGCAACCATGAACTGCATTGCCAGGCATCTCTACTTTCTACTTAGAGGCTTTTCATTCACACCACCCTATTATTGATTTTCCAGGGTGGCAAAAATCCCACCAATTGAGCCAGGAGTGGGAGAGATTTTCTATTGAGAGGCAGCATGGAGACAGAAAGAATAAGCTGCAGGTGCACAGGCTGTCACAGCCACACGTCTCCCCAGCTGCACCTGCTCCTCCACTCAAATAAAGGAAATTCGTTACAGTAAGGAATCTCTGGACAAAAGCATTTGTAAAGAAGGAGAGCTTACAGGGTGACAGGCAAGCAAGGTATGC
The DNA here is from genome assembly GCA_011038615.1 of Limnodynastes dumerilii. NCBI lineage: Eukaryota > Metazoa > Chordata > Amphibia > Anura > Limnodynastidae > Limnodynastes > Limnodynastes dumerilii. The sequence goes on along the minus strand of WWET01004625.1, from coordinate 58,180 downwards.
TGTGCTGGACATCAAAGCTGTAGCACAAACCATTACATTTATCATATATTTTGAATTTATGGTCTCTCTCTCACTTGCCCCCAGTTCTTTATATACCTCACCATTGTACCCCCAATCCTTATTTCTGCCTCACTTTAGTGCCAGAACAAAAAAGGGTCCTGTCCCCGTAATTACCTGATTGGGCTGCTGAGAAGATGGGAAGAAGTTCCCCCAAGTACCCCCACAAATAAGTGTCTCAGTGTATTCCAAATACTGCAGATACTTCAAATGAAAGTCACAATATTTACATTAAAATATACCATCAGCAAGTAGAATTTATCATGATGTGAGTCTGCCACCAGCAACACACACAATAACTATCTACATAGTAACTGTAATGTGCATGCATAAATAAATAAAGCATTAAACCTGCAGCCTCCTCAGGTGTGTTCACTTACCTGTCTGCGCCTCCAGCAGCTGTCCATAGTCGGGTATCCTGTGGCTGCAGGCTTTCTTTACCAGAAAAGATCTGGGCATCCTGTGCCACTTTCCCACTCTCTGTGTCCCCAGCCTGGGACAGAAACTATCTGGGTAGACATTCTCTGGGTACATTACCATGAGGCATTCACAGCAGCCAATAGGAGAGCGAGACAAGTGCAGTGGGCGAGGCTTTGGAAGGCTTCTCCTAAATGTTCCCAGCTGCAGCAGGTGCATATAAAGTATATCCTGGCACAGAGCATGGAGGGGGTGAGCAAGCTGCCTCTCGTATAGCAATGAGCAGCAAGACACTATAGACCAATATTTGTGTGAAGTAGTATTAGCATTTTTTATTTTAACACTTCAGTATGAAAATGGATCACAGATTTGGGGAATTGCTTAAAGCATAGGGTCACACTCCCAGAAAATATGGAGACTTGTTTATGGGTTATAGCTTATTAACAACAACATTTAACATAATTTATTAAAAAAATAAATAAATGATTGTACAAGCTGTACAACCAGAAAAGACTTTTGAACTTGTCCTATTCGGTTTGTTAGCTCTCACCTACACATCACATGACTTGGTTTAAATATTTTCTATGAGGAAAGGAGAAGATATCAATGAACTAGACAAAGTACACCTACAAAAACATGTCACATTATATATTCAGAGGCTGATATATAGTAACTGCACAAAAAATAAACAAACCATGTTGCAGTTTGAGGGGAGTAAATAAATTACTCTTTTTTTTCCCATCTGATTTTGTTTACTGGACATGGAAAACTTCAGTTTTTATTTTAAATTTAAAGTTGAGCTACAAATGATCACCTTTAAATGTTCTTTATTCTGCAGTTCAGCATGTTTTTGCCAAGTGCAGTTTTGCTTCTTGTTTGCTCTCAACTTTGGATCAACCCGTCAGTGTTTTGGTCATTTGTCAGTTTACACAGTGGAAGCAGCACTTTTGTGCCCTGAGGCAAAATCTGTAAAGATATAAGACCAGATCAAGAGATTAAAAATAAGAGAGGAGAGTTACACCTGGGCAAAACCATGTTTATTTCAGAGGAGTCAAATGTCATCTGTTGCAAACAGTATTAGAATTAAGTATAAATAACAGTATACAAGTGAAGCTGGTCAGTATCTGTGTGCAATAAGCAAAAGCAAAGTGTTCTCCCTACAAGCATAAAATAAAATGAATGTGACTCCCCTGAAATCAACATGGTTTTGCCTAGGTGTAACTTTCCTCTTTTATTTACAAACTCTGCATCTGGTCCATAGTGAAATTCCTAAGACATGAAATCATAACTTGCAATATTTAAGGAATACATAACATCGGAATAAGGAATAAATGCACAGCTGTGGTGCTTGGTTTTCCAGTTTAGTGAAAACCCTGGTCCCCTTTCCAGGCACATATAGCATATGCTGCCATCTTTTCTGCAGCCGGTCAGGTGATTGCCTGGAGCACTACAGTGGGTCATAAAGAGGCCTGTGAGCACTGTAGTTGGACTATTATTAACTGGGGGTGATGACGGTGGGTTACATGAAGCATTATTACACTACAATTGTGCAAATGTTTCAGTTTATATCAGTGAATATTGGAACCTTGTTCATACAATAGGACCACCACTACAGGGGCTAGTAGTTGATATGACTAAATATCCGAGAGAACCTTCATATGACCTCATAGTTTAGAATTATATCCCATCTGAAATAGAGTAATATTTTGTATTTTCCATGTATTTAGGTTTGCCATGTTCCTGCTAATGGCCCCCATTCTATTCAATTATGATTGAGTTGCAATTACAGAATGCATTTTTCTACAAAGTATACAACAAAAGAAAAAAGGAGAGGAAACCAACACTGTCCTTACTAAAATAATCATTCAGTAATTATAAAAAATAATAAAAAAGCCTTTCAATTATAGTACACAATAACACCAAATGTATTATTACAATATTGTCTGTTACCAGCTAAATAATAAAACTCAATGCTAAAAACTCTCTGCACTTAAGCTAACAGATTCATCTAAAACCAATTAATAAATGTTGCAGGCCAAGTAATCAAAAGTATTTTAATGTGTAAATGGAGTCAAGACGTTATAAATAGCACATTCTGACTATACCTAGTTGTTCAGTGTCCCCTTCCTTTATCAAAATTTCAAAAACCTCCTGGGTGCTTGGGGGAATATAAGTCCACAGTATGGTTTAAAGGAAACGATTAATTCCATTCCTAGGACTCAGTCCCTCTATATTAGCACCAATGTTGATATTTCAAGGAGGGATATTACGGTAAGTGATATTCATTATGGATGGACGGAGTTTTAGTGCAGTAGAGGTGCAAACAACTATTGAAACTATGTGCACCCTGTCCAGAGTTCTGACAATAGCAACCCTGAATAGGTCGCACTGAAAATGAGCACACATATGAAACATGCAAACAAATATATATATACATAGGCAATTAGCCTGAGAGGTGTAATGCATCATCCTACACATTGCATGTCTCAAATCATTTTTTATATAATTTAAATTTGTTGAATGTACTGGTTATTTAATTATAATATTATAAGAGTTTTCAAAGATATAAAATATATATATATATATTTTTAAGCAAATAAACCTTTAACCATTATAATCTAAATTTAAAGAAATGCTAGCGCAAAAAAAGCAGCAATAGACTGCTAAAAAATAGTATATAGTGGTGTATTCAGAGTTAAAAACTTGTTTTATGCTTAAATTAGACAGATTGGTAGATGTATTGGGCTGTGTTCTTTCTTTTTAGGGCGTTTACTAGCTGATTTGCGCGCATCCGTATTGACAGTTTACACGCGCTTACTACTTTCTTTGCACCAGCCCTGACCATGGTGCAAGCAAGCGTATTTTGAACAGTTTTTTAACTGGGAAATGCCTCAAGGCAGACACATAACTTGTTAACACAAAAGTAATACAGCTGCTACCACACTATTTTATATAGATACAAACCTACAAAGTTATAGATATCTGCAGGAAAATTTCTAACCGTGAGACATTTTAACATAGCTTAGGTTTATTTTAGTTTGCTTCATGCGCACACCCTTTTTATCATTTTAAAAATAAATGTACTTTTTTAAAATCATAAAAAAGGTCAGTTTTCTTTTGTATGTTGTTGGAGACTAAATAAAAACACAATATTACAAATTAGTTAGTCTTTCAAATATTTTACATACCATATACAACAATACATAGTTTACAATTTGAAAATGGTTTTTTTTTTACAATTTCAAACATACATTTTTTTTTTTAAGTATTTCTTTTACATGTAAAAGAACAAACAAAAACACTGCCTACTTTATCCTTTTATTATAGTGGAACAAATAGATTCACTAGCACAGAGCACGACACGAACACAGGCATATAAACCACACTCTGTATCAGCTCCTCATATCTTTCTCAACTAATAAATTCAGTATTTGCTGTTCTCCGTAATATTAAGTAATTCACTTGTCCTCTTGACTTGGCTAATAATTTATATAGTATGTATTTAGCAACTCTTTTGATTATCAGACTTGGAATGCCTGTTGTCCACTTCAGATACATACTTACAACATTGATGTGTAGGAGAAGTATATTATATATTTAGTAGATTATATATATTATATATATTTAAAACTCTAGGATATGTAAACTCATCACTGGCTAGAACGTAACTGTTTTTAGAGGACAACCTTGTTACACACACATTTTGTGTGGGTTCTATAAACTATATCTACACAAGGGTTGTGAATGTTTGCTCAGCCCTAGCTTTGATCATACTCAAGTGTCTAATAAGTCAGCGCACAAGGTTCCTAGAACCAGTCACACTGATTCCTTTCTCTCCTCTGTGTTCTACAGGTAACACTTGGAGATATGAAACGTTTACCCAACTCTTCAGGCTGCACCTAGGTGAGATTGTCACAGAACTGCCAGATACCTTAGTGGGGAGAGGAATGTGTAGACACATCCATGTCATTATCAGCCTCCATGTGTGCTTAACTCCACAGCTCCAACTATTCTCTAAGTCATTCAAATATCTTCATTGTATTTGTCTTTAACTCACCCCCACACCAGGTAAATATTAACAGGTGCCAGACTAAAAGAGGCAGGGGTGTGCCGTCTATGTATACATTAGCAGACCTAAAATATTCACATTATCTAATACTAATGCCGACTACACACTATACAACGGTTCAGGAGACAATAATTAATGCAACAGCTATACAGCCCACACCAATATTTCTTTACCTTGTGCGTCTGCTCTCTGTCTCTCCCCTCCAGAAGTGTGCCAATTAGTTAACACTGTCGACACGTAAGTGCTGTCTGATTAACAGTCTGCGCTTGCAGCACCGCACTCACATACTACACCCCTATGCAATATTCCCTGCAACTGACAATGTTCTGGTTGCCATAGTGCACACACAATACCCAATAATTGGGGGCCATCAACTCACCACCTTAGTAAAATTGGCCTAACTGTGGTAGCAGCCTTAAGATTTCTTAGATTATTGGGTGGAAACATTTATGGACCATTTTATTGGTGTGCCGTCAAATCGTTCCATACCATACACTATGCCATACAGCGTACAATGTGTAGACTGCTTATAGGTAAAATAGTTAGATGGGACTTTGGCAATTAATTTGGGTCATTAATATAATGGATCTTAAGTTAATTTCACTCTCAAGAGCTGATTCAGAACTGCACTTACACCTTTTTTTTTTAGGAGAACTGCAAGGGAAGGGAAATTTAAATTGTAAATGCAAAATTATATTAAAGAGGTGAGATTTCTTAGCTCCACTCTATTAGATAGATTGAACATAGAGCTCTGCAGTATTTGAGTTCTGTGTGCATAAGTAATGCATTTTCCCTGCATTTAAAATATTTAAGATTAATTATCACCCCTTACTTAAGAAGGAACAGTTAGTTAAGGTAGCCCTATGGCACTCTTAAGTGCTATAAGGTACCTAAAAACGGAGGGGGTGAGGGGCTGAAGAAAGAGTGAGTTAGATGCAGATCTGTCTGCACCTAACTCACTCTTAACTGTGAATACGGTCCTTACCACCAAACTCTGAATCAGTTCCTCTGTGATTTGGGGCTTTTGGACAATTACAGGCTGTTCAAGCGCATTATAGCTCAGCGTAAACTGGCTAAATCTTCCCAAAAACTCGGACCTGATGCTAATCCTATTAGGGTGGGCCATAGGTTGATCACACAAGTTATCAGGTAACGTTAGGTCAGTTCCAATATCCCAGGTCCTGAGTTCTGGTTTCCCCATTTCTGTGTACTGGGATTGGATTTTGTCTGCATATGCACATTTATCTGTAATACCCAATCGGATTGCATTATGTCCTAACCAAACATCTGAAAAAGGACAGAGAGGCTAGGTTGAGGTCACAAGTGGGCCTGACGTGGTACTACAATGTACAGTCTAAGCATGCTGACACTCTTCATACTGATCCACTACAAAACCACCACCATTTTATGCTGGATGGATTCGAATTAGAAGACTTACAATAAGCTATGACTATCAAAAGTCTTTTCATGCAAAGGGAGGTGTAGATAATATGGCTCTACAATTGCACATCCATTACTCACAAATCTGAGAGGATGTGGTTATGTCAGAGCATTATGTCAGGTGGCATTGACATTGTCCAATATGTGGCCACAGTAAGACTAAATTGAAAAAAAAAAAAAATGTTTTATTCACCAATGAAAAATAATTTTTCTTTATTTGATATTACATAGAGAAGCCATGATCTGGAATACTTTCCACCTAGGGTTAGACTTTAATACTACTTTCATATGTAAAAATAATTTATTTGGAATGGTTAGAATTACCAATAATTTGTCAAATTATTAGTAATATTTTTATTTATAACACAACTTAGCTGAGAAAGTTTTAATATGGTTCCTCAATATTATTACTTTGATAAATATTAGATCAATTTTGAAGACATTATAAATCTCCAGTAGCATAAAAGTAAAGAATCTGTGAGTGTTTCAGCAATGACAACACTGCACGTAGGTTTCTCCTAGCTCAGCCCCTTCTTCTAGGATGGGAAAATAGACAGCTGAGTGTCATTACTGCTTAGGAATTCTGAGTTTTTCTGGTGTGATGTTTGTTTAAAAAATACCCCTTTGTATGATTGGATTAATTAAAGACTGATAACTCTGTTACCCATTTACTCCAGCCATAACAATATATAGTGATCAGTATTTGCCTTTATCACAGAAATATAAGTTACACATTAAATAATATGATTGAAATAGCCAATAACTGGCCTCAATGCCTTTACTATGTCTGATGTTCATATATAAACTATTTTTACATTTTAGGTAACCATAATACAATGACCAGCTAGATATTTTACCTGATTAAGCTGGGTTAGAAAATCAGTGGAGACTAATGTAAGCCTGCCATGCTCTGAACTATGAATTGTAGAAAAAATCTAAATACTCAGACAGCTGCTGACACAGAGAACCTTATGAAGAAATAATGGGTCTCCCATATGTTCTCTAATGTCCTATGGACTTTTGGGTAGCACATATATGATGGGTATAATGGGTGCATCCTGTTGTAGAAAATGGGCTCTCTTTAGTGATGTCACCTCTATCTTAGAAGCAGCCCATCCATTCTTCTGAGCATTATATAAGACAAGTAGGGAGTCTGTCGTTCGAAGTCCAGTCATTCTTTCAAGGTAAATCTTTCGCACTCTAACTACATCCAGATTTTCCGGAAGATTCTGACCCTCAGAGGGTTTTGAAACAGATGACAATTTCCTTGTTTAGGTGGAATTTTCATACCACCTGGAAGGAAGGAATTGTCCACAACACCACTCAAACCTAGTGGAAAACTAAGAAGAGGGATCTAGAAGAAAGTACCTTCAAAGCAGAAACTCGCCTAGAGGTTGCAATAGCGAGCAAAAAGGTCTTCTTTCAAGGGAGATACTTAAGATCCAGGGTTTGGAGCACTAAAAGGACTAAGTTTAGGTCCCACAGAGGAACTGGAGCCACATAGGGAGGCTGAGTCCACATGATGCAATCTTTTTCTGAAAATATATGGACAAAGCAGAGATTTGAACCCTTAGGGAGCCCAGTTTCAATCCTGAATCAAGACCAGCCTGTAGAAACTCAAGGAGACAGGGCAGCTAAACTTTAACGTGTGATTCTGTCTTGTCTCACACCACTGAATGTACTTCCTCCAGATTTTATGGTAGTGGGACATAGACCCATGGATTACAAGCCTTCATCATGATCTGTATTACACCTGATGAGAAACCCTTAGCTAGTAGGAGGTTGGTCTCAACAGTCACGCCCTTAAAGCCAGCCAATGTAGGTCCTGGTGATAGAAGGGTCCCCGTTCTAGTAGATCTTCTGATAGAGGGAGTTGATGGCCTTGACCCTCTGCTATCCTGGGACAACATGGTGCTATGAGAATTACTGGATGCCCCTCTGCTTTTACTCGTTTGAGCACCCAGTGAATTAAAGCGAAAGGAGGAAACACATACTCCAGCCTGAAGATCCACAGTGCAAGCGGGTCACTTGTCCTGGCTATGTATCTCGGCACCTTCCTGTTGTGACAGGATGCCATAAGTTCCAAATCTGATAGACCCCATCACTGGACTATTTGAGAGAATACCTACTGATTCAGAACCCAATCTACCGTGTAAAGAATCTAGTGACTTAAGAAGTCAGCCTCTACGTCCACGATCCAATAAAAACTGCTGAGGTAGCTAACAGGTGTCTCTCAGCTCAAAACAGGATGCATGCAGCTTCTCACGGCTAGAGTGCTTTTGGTGCTTCCTTGGTGGTTAAGATACACCACCGCCATGGCATTGTCGGACTGAACCCTCACTAGACGACCCTGGATCGATGGTTGTGCTCTCTGAAGAGCATAAAAGATGGATCTTAGTTTGATAACATTTATAGGATGCAGGGATTGCCTGCTGTCCCACCAACCCTGAAGGCATTGATCCAGGATCACCACTCCCCAACCATCCAAACTAGTATCCGTTGTTAAGATTATTCATTCCAAAGAAGCAAAGGTATGTCCACTGATAGATTGTGGGGAAGGAGCCACCAGAAAAGAAACTGACAAGTCTTAGGAGACAGTAAAATGAACTGTCAGGAGGCTTCACTGGAAAATGTGAGCTAGGAGTCTGCTGTACTGGACAGTCTCATATGAGGACACAACCGTTCCCATCAGGCATATGCAGAGCAGATCTTAGGGTGATGGAATGACTAAAGACTCTCCTGACCAAATCCTGGGGATTTGTGTACTTTTGCCTGTAGGAGAAATAGGCGTTGCTGACGCATGTTGAAGATAGTTCCCAGAAACACTGTTTTGATTCAGGACCAGATTTAACTTGATCCGCCCGTGATCCTCCAACACTTGGTGGTGACATAAGATCTCCTTCAACGGCACCTTGAGAAGGAGGTCGTCTAAATAGGGAATAATAGCGATAATACCGTGAGCACAAGAGAGACGCTATTACAGCCATGAATTTTGCCAAAACTCTGGGAGCTATGGGGAGGCCAAAAGGTAATGCCTGAAACAAGGACTGGTGTCCCTCCCAAATTGGTACATGCAGGTATGTATCCTTCATATCTATGGAGGCTAAGAATTCTTCTTTCTCCATTCCTGCTATGACCGAATGGAGGGTTTCCATACGGAATCTTGGGATCCGAGTTCAGATCCTTAGATTTAAAATGGGGAGTAAGGAATTTGTTTTTTTATAGCGCCATCAGATTATGTGGCGCTTTACAACATAACAAGCATTATAAGAAGACTGGATGGTAACAGTCAGACTGGGTGGGTAAGAGGGCCCTGGCACAAGCTTACACTCTATAGGATATTGGAGATTGACAATCACACAATGAACCAGCCAGCTTACGTGGTAAAAATGCTCAGTGCTATGTATGATCCAGTCACACAGCAGTGTTAGTAGCAGAACTGATGGGAATTTTAGTATAGGTGAACATGAACAAGTTTGTGTTAATCATAAAAGAAAAGACAGAATATAGTAGTTGTAAATAATGTAGACAAATGTAAAGTAGGTTGTGGAATTTGGTACTCTTGTCTGAAGAGGTGAGTTTTAAGTGAGTATTGAAAGTTTGGAGAGTAGAGAATAGTCTTAGTGGGTGAGGAAGATTATTCCAGAGAGTGGGTGTAGCTCAGGAGAAGACCTGTAACCAGGAATCTGAGCATTTGTTTAGTGTTGAGAAGAGCTGTATGTCCTGTGAATACCTGAGAGATTGAGCTGGGATATATCTTGAAATGAGGGAGGAAATGTATGCGGGTCCAGTCTAGTTGATGGGTTTGTAGGTTAGCAAAAGGATCTTGTAAGTTATTCTGTAAAATACAGGTAACCAATAGCTCTAGGGACCCATGCCGAAGCTAGCGATGGGCAGAAGGAAGCTCCCACTGCCAAATACATAGATTTTAAATAAGCTTCTACATCATACCTTTGGTTAATGCCAATATCTCCTGTCCGAGCTCCCAGGCTGCTTGGTTGGCTTCTGGCACGTATTGATTTTAGACCATCACCTGCAGAAACAGAGACTCTGAACATTTCAGTTGACACTGTTTCCCTCTTTGTTCTATTTTAATACTCTGCACTGCCCGAAGTTCCGTACCAGAGATTGATTGTTAGGGATTCCTCCATCAATATTAGTAGTTATTTGTGAATCATTTACAGGAAAATAATGTATAAATAAATCAATCCAAATATGTGAATGATCTATTTACTATCAATGCCACGATTGACACCAAATATAGAGGTTTTCCTAATGTTACCAATAATCTGAGGTTGTGCAGTACACACACTGGTTGCAGTGGAGCGTGGGGCTAACTGTTTCTGCACTTTGTATTGTTATATTCCCAACTAACGGAAGGGTTAAAGGGGGTATTGAGGGAGATCCCCACCGCCCCTTACTTAGATATCTTCCTCCAAAGAGGATCTAGTGCAGCTGCACAATTTTGACCTGGTCTCATACTTAGTGCTCATTAAATCCTGAGGGAGTTAAGGTGTTCAGTCTGAAGATCCAGTATGACAGAGGTGGACATGCTGATCTCCACCTCTCGCTGCCTTATGGACAACTTCTATCCCTTTCACTTTAAGAGATTCCAACCTACCTCCATGTTAGTTAACATGTCTAGATAGTGTGGAGCTGTTCTTAACAATATTTCTGCGGTGTTCCACAAAATGTTTGTGAAGCTGCATTAATAAATATCTGTATAGGTTGCACCAATAATATTATCTGAGAAATTGATAAATTATATATTTTAACAATATTTTACATGCTTACTTGCACAATACGAATAGGGAAACTAATATTGTTTCATCTTAACAATGAGTTTTCAACTGTTGGAATTGATTTTTGTATGTCCAAATTTACTCTTTTTTTTTTAAAGGGTGAGAAAACTGTTTATATCTATCTATGGTATTAATTGATAAACCCACTGAGGTGTTAACCACACATGTTCCTAATCAAGCTAAAGCTTAAATAAGCATTCCTCTTTTTGTGGCACAATCATCTAATGAAACAAGTGTACTGGAGTAACGTGCCAAGGCCACTCTGATCTTCCCCTACACTATTCAATACTTTTATCCTATGGAAGAGGTGGACCACTGCACATAGCAGAGAATTGCAGGGATGGGAGAGATTTAGGACTCTCTGTAGGCACTTAGCAGCTCCTCAGTCTCAAAATGGCACTGGTTTATGGGACAAAAAGCCTGCGCTGCACATCTCAGGACACATTCACCGGATGAGGAGGGGGAAGCCTTCTTATTAAGGGTCTGCCTCCAGCCTCTAAATATTGTGTTTGTCCCAGAACCTCTTCTCCAATAAGTGGTGGGGATTTCTATGCCCATCCCTCAGCTGGGAGGGGATAGATGTCATCCTGAGGAAAAATGGCGGCCACCATCTCGGAAAGCAGCACAAGGCACTCGTTTGCTCCACTGAGCTGGCAGCACCGGGCTCCTTACGTTAGATGAAACAGGGAAAATGACTCACAGCCCATGCTGTGAGCCTTTCCCTAAGGGAGTACATGTGCTGGTCTGCAATCCTTAAGATGTACAGTATGCCAGCTCTGGTAAAAGTAGAAAGCTCACAGAGAGCACTAGGAACATAGCATCACTCCTAAGGTGCTTTCAAAAACTGGTTTGCAGCAGGAGTAGCCAGCCCTGTAAAAGATGCCCACTTCTTCCAGGCCTCTATCAACCAGATGAGAATAAAGAGAAATAATAGTAAAGTGAAAAATAATAGATAGATATAAAGTGCAATCACTTCAGCAATAAAAAGGTTAAACCCAACATACATTTCACATGGCACCCACCAAAGCCTTTGTTGTCATTATGCACATTGCATAACCTGTAATTTTATGGATAGAGATAATTCCAGTTCCAATTTTATTCTTCTGCTACTAGAGAAAAATTTAAGATAAGGGACCGGATCCAAATTAAATAACGTTAGGCCACTTATGCACACATGCACCCTCCAGATGTTACGCTAGTCGATACTTTGTTCTATACAAGCCCATTGCCTAGGAAATGGGCTGTGCTTCCCTTCCGCGCGCTAAAGTGGGTGGGCGAGAAGCATGCTAATTGTACAGTATCCCACACTTTTGCGGATCAGTGGTCATACGGACCGCTGATCCGTACGATTTACTTAAGGCAGGCTTATGGCATAGGCTCCTGAACATACGGAAGGTATGCAAGAGTCTGAATCTGGTCCAAGGTCTTTCATTAATTGCAAAAGTACTTTTGTTGTTTATTAAATCTCTTGTTGCTGCAGCATCAAATATGTCATTTATAAGGTACATTTAGGAAAGTGGTTCTATATAGTTGTGGGCAGCGTTCAGACATTATTTGATATTTATATTGCTTGATTCATTGTCACCAGACAAAAATTGATTAAGCGTCAGATATTGTGGCGAGTTTTTCTCAACACATCTTTTTCTCATCTATGGCAAGCAGAGGCGGAACTAGCGGGTTGTGGGCCCAGGTGCAAAAAATATTCTTTGGCCCTGATGACACCTTAGATAGCCCGTTAGGAAGCTTTGGTGGGGCAGTGATGACAGCTGTGGGCCCTGATGCCGTTGCACCTATGGTAGTTCCGCCCCTGGTGGCAAGTCTGCATACAGCACATTACACACATATCAATATGTGCAAATCACAATAGCTGGATGTTATACAATCTGACTGTGTGGAGAACAGGTGAATGTCAGAAGTCTAGATCCAAGCCACGGCAGAACAGAAAGGAGTATCACCAAAGATACAGGGTCTTCTTATATACATTAGGGCACTGATTCCCAACCAGGGGTATGGAAAAAATGAAAGGCTGCACGACTGCTTATTGTCAAGTGGAGGGATCTATTTGATGTGTCTTCCTCCAGGTGATATATCAAGTCCGGCAAGAGAGCCAGGAAGGGGAATATTTATAATTATTAGAATAGCTGCAGGTTCTATGGATTCTCTGTAGCTAGCAAAGTACTTGTCTTGACTTGTACTTATCTATAGGCATAACAAATTTTGTGTAGTAACATGGGATTCTATTCTTCATTGCAGCAACTTCAGTGGGTTACATAACTTTTTGATTACCTGAAATCTGTATGCACCTTTTATTGGCGTTTTGTTTAGGGGTATGAGGCCCTAAATAACTAATATTTCACAAAGGCCCATTAATTTTTTATTTTTTTATTTAAGCTCCTTTCTTTTTGTGGTCTTGCAGTTAAACAAACAAACAGTTAGCTTCTTACAAAGTAATCTTTAAAAGTCAAGAAGTGATTCCCATTGTAAACTGTATTGTAGATACCCTTGAGACCAAGTATTTACTGTTTAGTAAATTCCATGAAGTGCTGCAAAATAGGATAAAAACAGTAGGGGGTTCTCAGTGTAAAAGGTTGGAAACCACTGTGTTAAGGGAAGAAATTTACATTGATTTGAAGTTTCAAATTATTTTTAAGTTGCTTTTCATTAGTATTTAACAGTGTTGCAAGTATGTATTTTTTTATATTTGTTCTCTCACAATGCAGCTTTTTAATAAACATACAGGGCCGGATTTACACCTAAGAAGCGACTGCATCTGTAGTAAAAGACCTACTATGCATGCTTAGTAGGTCCTTTACGCAATCTATGTACCAGTTCGGTATGTAGATTGCCTTCGGGGGGTCTTTAAAGACTGCACAGAGTATTTTAGGTAAAAAGAGGTGGCATAATGCCATCTCGGGGAGGGTTTGGGAAAAAGTGGGAGGGACGAGGTATTTAGATAGCTGGGGAGGGCAGGGGGGGAGTAGCAGCAATGTATGTGCAGACATTGCACGGATAGTTAGGGTAACCCTATGGCACTCGTAAGTGCCATAAGGTACCTAAAGAGGGGGGCGGGATGAGGGCAGGACGAGTGAGTTAGGTGCAGTTCTGTCTGCCCCTAACCCACTGAATCTGGTCCACACATTTGAGATGTAGGACCATATTCACACTTAAGTATGAGTTAGGTGCGGACAGGACTGCACCTAACTCACCTGTCCTGCCCCTAATCCGCCCCCCGTTTTAAGGAACCTTACGGCACTAAAGGGTTCCTTAAGATGGAAAATACGCACGGAGAAACCCTCCCTCCAACCTTACTGGCTAATCTAAATCCCTCCCCATCCCAACTGAAACCTCCCCGAGGCAGCATTAGTACGCCTCCTTCTTCCTAAACTACTCACTGGTATGTAGATGTTGTAAATGACCTACTACGCATGTGTAGCACGCAGGATTGCAGGAGATTCCGCACTTACAAAGCCAGAGCTTAAGTGTGAATCAGGTCCTTAATGTGCAAATCATTTGTATGTAAGAAGAGTACTGTTATAATTATCTTTAATAACACACCAATATTTTTTTACAGCAGTATTTCAAAAAAAGATACAATTGTATCCATGCTGAACTGCGTTTTACAGCAGTATTTAAAAAAAAAAAAAAAATTAAAAAAAAAAATTATATTATTGGGGAAAAAATGACAGAAGACACAGGTGGAATGAAACTGCATTTTACTGAGAAAAATGGTTTTGCTACAAATACATAATAAATTGTTTTTACTCCAAAAAACATTATTTATCATCAAAACTTCTAGTAATCAGCATGTTCTGCAAAATAAAACGAGTAACAGAGAGACAGTGTAATAACTACACACAGATAGACAATATATTCACATGTGCATCCACACAATCTGGAAGGAAACGGTTTTAAAGATAATAAAATTAAAATAATTGCAACGTGCCCCCCCCTCCCCTCCATCAAACAGATGTCACTGCCTCTACTGGTAAGCAACCAGGTGACGCAAGTGATAGCACAATTTATAAGATGTTCTTTATATGGATTGGTCCGTATAATAGTATTGATTGCTTTGGATTTACATATGGTCACAGATCAAACAAGTCAGCCAGCAGTAATTAGAAGGATAGTAGAAAGAAAGCCTAAAAAATCTAGAATGAAAGCTATCTTGTAACATTCACAAACACAAGTTTCAATATTACCTGGTTGGTTACAGGTGTTATCACAAAGTTCATATTGGACTAGATTCAGAGATAGAAAATAAAAGGAAAACAAATGGAAATTTATACCTGGGGAAAACCATGATGATTTGTAGGGGATGGCAAATTTAAGCTGCTGTAAGCAGTATTAGAGCTGAGAGATGACATTTCTGAGCTGAAGTCTAAATATCAGTTTAAAAGAAATCCTGGTCAGTATCTATGTGCATAAGCAATTTTGCATACAAAAAATTAAATAACTTGACTTCCCTTGTTTAGTGAAGGAGAAAATTTCAATTTGACTTCCTCTTATTTATAAATTCTGTATCAGGTGAATAGTGACGCCTCTACCCCACTTTAGCGCTACAAGAGTGACGACTTAAGCCAGACATACACAGATAACTTGGCAAATCATCAGCTCAAAAGACCATTCCATAAAATTACCTGTCAGTATGTGCTTCTGACAGATGATCTGCTACAGATGTTTTGATCTGTTGAACGTATCTTTCCCAAATTTAATCTGTTAGATTACTTTCAGCAGATCTCTATACCCAGCAATGTAAAAAGCCTTTAAATCTTGAAGATAATTCGGTCAGCATGTGGAGTCTCCTCAAGATTGTTTTAATCAAAGTCTTCATTTAAAATTTGTAAATAGAACTAGAAGAGGTCTTTTTCATTTTAGATTGAGCCTTTTTTATGTAAATTTAGTAAAACCTCTAAAAAGTGTTTGTGTGGGGGCCCAACTTTAAAAATCAGATTCTATTCATTTTTAATCTACAATATGTTATAAAAATGATAGCTATAATCTGATTGATTGCATTGGGCAAGAACGTCTACTTTTTAGAACTGTAGTGAAGGTGTCCTTTATTTTTGGAGTCACAGTTCTATAAGACCTGGTAACTCCTGCTAATTTATCACAAACAATTTTTTTTTTTAAATAAAATAACAGACTATGGACAGAACAGCAAAAGACCTACTTCAATGATAATAAGACGCATTTGCATTGTTCAGTTGAGGTAAGAGTGTTTTGTCATGCACACCTAATGTATCCATGTACATGGCGACCATGTGCACTGGACTGTAAAACTCTCTCGAAAGATTTGTGTAGGTAGGCCAAAAAACTGGCTCTTGCACTGTAAAAGTTCAATTTGATAAGAAGAAAAACTTAATAAGCACTTGACTAACAGATGGTACAACAGTAGATTAAATGACTGTTCAACACTTACCAAATTCAAGAAGTCTAAAAAAAGGCTAAAAACATTGTTTTAACCCATGTGAACTGTGCCATATTTCCACCTGCTTGTAAACAATTAAAGTTAAGTGAAATTAACAAACTTAGACATGCAATCTCTGCTGCCCTCTACAGGCAAATAAACAGAAGTACAGAAAGACATGTTAAAAAAAAAAAAAAGTTTGATGGTGAGTTAAACAACAAATTGTGACCACATTGACAGACAGCAGAATATGAAGGATTTCCAGGTTTTAGAAGCTAATGAATGTAACCTGGCAGAGAAAATATCCAACTTAAATCAGCAATGTCCTCCTAACTTAGCTATAATTCTGTAATGCCTTTACTGCTCAGATGCTGAACTATATCATACTGCACATAAGATTTATTACATCAGAGACAAGCTATCTGTGGATATCTAGCTGTGATGGTAAGACATCCTGGGACATGTAGTTTCCCAACAGATGCAGGATCCCTTGCTGTATTTGACAAGGTTACTGGTTGCAGATTAGATCTGAACTTTGCCAAATTGTACCACAAGGGAGCGCAAGTCAAGTTCTATTTAAATATTTATTAATATAGACTAACATAATAAAAACTTTAAAACCATCTAATGCTTCACAATGACATGTACATTTCACATAAATGCAGTTATATAGCTTATAGTTGCAGATATGACGACATGTAAGAAAAAAAATGCTGGGTAAAAAACAATTTTTATCGTTGCTTTTTGATGCTTAGCTCGTTCTGAAGGCTAGCACTTACTTTAGAAGCATTAGCATATAATGGTATAGCTTAAGTATAAAATAATGTCCCTTTGATGTAATGAATATAGGACTCTAATGGTTCGATGTAAAACACACTCTGCTGGATTATATATTACTGCATTTTATGTGGAATGTATGTCATTGTGAAGCATTAGATGTTTTAAAAGTTTTTATTATTGTTTAGTCTATTTTATAAATATTTATATAGAATTTGTCTAGCAGTCCCACGTGATATATTTTGTTTCTGCTGTTGCTCATCCCTTTAGGAGCAGATGTAAGACCTCTATTTGATAATAGAGATTAGTTCAATTTATAGCGTCAGCTAAACCCAAATTTGTTATTTCTTTGCCAAATTGAACAATCAGGCAGCAATATACCTACTAAGGAGATACACTTATTAAAGAGCTAGTCTAGGATAAATAGGAATCTTATGAACAAGGACTGTGTCCTGATTTGTCAATCCAATGTATGAACAATATCCCCCTGGCATAAATAAATATTAATAAATAATCTTTTCAACAATGAAAACTTAAACTTTGTTTTAAATATATTACAAAAGTCATAGGAGCAGATTCTATTCTACTTGATGTGCCTCCAGAACGGCACATTGTGCGAATCTACATCACATCTCACACCTCTAAAATCTGTGATGCTCAGCTACCGTAATATGCAGAAATAGGCGCACATCACCTATAGAATAGAATTTGAAACACAGGCTCTCATTTTATCTAGTAGTACTCACATTATAAAAGTACTATTAGGTACAAAGGATGTGACATTTTTAAATTTGTCTGACAAATCTTGTGTAGAAGCAGATTATAATATAATATAAATATAGCATACTTGGAAGATTTTTTTCTTTAAATTAACAATAAAAATCAAAATGTATTTGCTCTCATTTTTTATGTCTACCTGCCATAACACACAGTGCATATAGCGATTTTGAATTACTCAATAGGAGTGATACCTTGGAGCCCTTCAAACAGTCTGCCTCCACTATGTGCAGTTGAATTTAACGTACAATGATACATATTTTCCACTTTGTTTAAATGGTAATATAACAAGACAAACAAAACAGTGGAGTTGATCCAACCACAGTTGCAATATAAGGTATAACTTCTGGGACACCCAACATCTATTTCCCTCCTCACATTTGTTCCATTAATCGGAGGACATGAGCACAGATGGAAAGACAGCCAGATAAAACAATACACAAACATGCATTACTGACATCTCAAATGTAGTAGCATTTGTTAACTAGCAGTAAAACCTAAAAGAATAAATTAAGAAACATGCACATAAAATCACAGGTCCACAATCAAAGCAGTCACTAAAAGTTATGTATACATAAAATGAACAAAAAAACCCCCAAAAAACAGGGAGACTTTTAAACTTTATGCATCGTATAATGATCTATTTAATCAAGTTTAAATTGAAAGGGATATTCTTGTATTTGCTAATATGAACAGTCCCTTTAAGTCACCAAATCTGGCAAGACTATGGCAAAGGTTCAGCTTCATCAGCTGTCCTATGTTCAACTTAAGCTCAGATCTATTTTTATTCCAGTACAATACTAATAGGGTTTAGTGGGAGAGTTGGGATACCTGAACTGTGCCTTTCTGTTGTTTGCTGACGCCTATTTGAGTGGCTCTGTATGGCAGATTCCATTAAGTTGTACGTTTGTGCAAAGATTGGTTTGGAATGTGAGTAGGTGGCTAATATACTTTTCTAGTTGAACCTGCATTATACGTCAGCATTCAAGGTTGTGCTACTGAAATGAATCCACCAGATATTGAGCCTTGTCTGACTCCATAAACAGCCATATTGTTAACAACTGCGAGTTGCCTCAGTGAGGCAATGAAGCCTCAGATTTGATACTTATGCAATTCAATCTCTGAGTAACAGATATGGAAATCTGCATTCACAGGTCTACTGTATTCACGCATCTGTATGAACACTAACCTAACCACTCCCCTCACAGAGACGGATTTCCGATACCATGCACCTAGCTTAAGTTTTCTGACCCCCTGCAAACATAAAACGGAGGCAGTGTGGAAGTCTGGTTTACTATGCAAACAAAGAGAATGCCTATACAATACACGCTAACATAAAGGCAGACCCACTTGTGAACTCAAGCTCTCTTTTGTAAGATTTTGGAAGTGTCATTTTACTTAAGTCTGGATAGGGCAAAATTCACTAATGGGGTAGCACGGTGCACATGCAAAAAACGCAAACTAAATTAAATCCGAATGCACAGAAACAAGAGGGTAAATCTGAACTGAGAATTTGGTCCAGTCTTCCTGAACCTACAAACAGGAGGTGTAAGAAGTTAACGGACATATCATTGAAAATCAAAAGATGGGGAGAAAAGACTTCACAGCCTTTTATTTTTTTCAAGTTAAGATGTCATAAATTTTCCTCTCTGGAAAGAAAGAAGTTGTGGTTAGCTTGCCTAAAATTGCTGCATGTATAATAATGTATCATCGATGTGCCAAAAATACTATTAATTGTAAAAGAAAACAAAGCAATCCAATTTCTACAAAGAAACAAA
>WWET01004625.1:23516-38517 GCA_011038615.1 Limnodynastes dumerilii | reverse complement strand
ATATATATAAATAATAATAAAAACAACAAACAGGAATAGATTTCCTTGACCTGTACCAGATTTTTGAACCCACCTACCCTAAAACTGCAAAAGAAAAAAATATTTTTTCTGAGTTTATGTTCCATAAAAATATTGTTACTAATCAAACACAGACATTGCAGTATGAATAAGGTGAATTTCCTTAATTTATATTACATATTTTTGTACACTATAAAATAGCAAAGCATAACACTAATACGGTAAAAATGCCAAAACCTTAAAAGCCAGTATAAAATGTGTGACAACCATTAATCTCTGTGTAACACTGCTCCAAAGCACTGTAGGAGTTATGTGACATTTATATTGAATTGGGGTGACTAGACTATTATCATATTTAAGCACTGATAGATGCAAATCAGACAGTTTACTCCAATCAAGAAATAGTTATATAATAGCTTGGAAAGTTAGTTTCCATGTTCCCCACTGTGTCACAGTCATTACATTTTTAAGAAAAGGAGAGCAGTATAATGCTATATTGGCTCTGGTTTGCCATAATACCAGTATTAGCCCAAATGGATTGTGTCAATGTAAAATCAATTTTACAATGATGAACCCAACAGTTTTATTGGGTCCATTAGACAGCTAGTCGACATGACAAACTTGCTAATGAAACACCATGGCTGTAATAAAAAATAAAAAGGACTCCTGTAGCACTCTAGTGAGATCCCCACTTGAGCTGATCACCCAGAGATCAATGGTGGACAGCAGCTGTACCACACAGTTGACCATCAACAAAGGTGTACTGACTTTAACCATCCCACAGCTTGGAATGAAATGAAATGTGTCTAGGACCAAAACTCAGACAAAAGTGCAATCTGCTTTTTCCAACTACAGTAACACCTATTAGATACTGTGGTACTGCGGCTGCTTTAAGGTGGAAGCTTCACAGAATTTACCATTGCAACCTGCTATGCCCCTTTTGTTGCTATACTGAAATAGCCATCATTCAGCTCTGCAGCCAGCGCAGGAAGGGTCTTTTGGAAGTGGAGTGTTTGGGAATGCTGGATTTGGCAATCATTATCCGAAACATTTCAACCAACGTGGGCTTTTTACGAAATGTAAGTATGTTTTAAAGGAGGTGGCAGCCATTTCCTGTGATAAGATTAATATTCAAAATATTATTTCCCCAGGAACTAGTAACATCACTGAACTATCTCCTGCCAAATGCCTCTAATTCCACAGAAATGGACAAGGTATATTGTTTTAGCACCAAAATAGCATATGACCAGTAAATCATGTGTAAAATTAAGGGCGATAAATTAGAAGAAACTGTGAATACATTTTATGATTTTATGAAATAACCTTTTTTCCCTTATATAGCCCCCTCTCCATTGATTATCTGATTGTTTTAAGATTTTACTAAGAATTAGGCTACTTTAATTTGGACAGGTTAAGCTGGACACACAATATATGATAATTGGGCCGATCAACTGATTACTGAGCACAACAAGGATCAATTTTATGGAATGTCAACAAAACAGTCCTAAAATGTCCTTACCCAATAATCAGATTGTTCGGTTTACCTGAATGATCCAGCCACTGCTGTGTTGATCCTATTAAGGGTCCTGATCCAGACCTCTGATTCCACTGATGCCGGATTGCTGCTGCTTCCAGCCTCTTGAACAAATAAAGTTACAACTAGTGAAACCTACCCTACCGGCTCGAAAGTCTGGATATGACGCCAGAGCTTAAACACACCTGTGCTCTATAATTTTAATATAAACTTTGTTGGAAAGAATTCCAGTATGGAAGTCTGGAGTATCCGGATCAATACTGGAAGAACGCGGTGTGCACATGTGCACTTGCATTGTAGAAGTCTGGTCCAGGATGAGCACAGAGCAGTACAGAGATTGCACCTATCAATGAACAGTTATGTCTGTAACCGGGGACATCGTACAGTATGTGGCTAACTTGAATTACTTATCATTGTTTAATCTCCCACTGGATCTCCTGAAAGAAGTAAAAAGTGGTCAGTATTGTTCTTGGGCATTAATATTTGTCAGTCAGCCCCCATTGTTGCTATACACAACATAAATCGGTTTAACTGAATAACATTTACAAGGCATCCATGTGGTACAGGGTTATACAGTACCTGGAGAGTCAGAATGTGCACCAAAAACTTCTAGCTGCCTACTCTTGTTAAACAATATATAAATAATGATTGGGTTTAGTATAAGGATTATTTTTTTTAGAGGGGGTGCTGGTAGTGGTAAAAATTAAATATTTCACTCTTTTAACCTACATTTGAAAAATAAGAACTAAAAGGGGGACTTTTTTTTTTTTTATAAAGTGCATAAGCTGTTTAGACAAAGTAAAGTCATCATTATGGACAAAAGCAATACAACATGCCCACTTTCAGAAATACTGTTCCAGGCAGGTCGATTCACTAATCATATTGTATTAAATTATACTACAAACTCCATTTTAGGTGGTGTGTGGTCATTACCTATTTTTCAAAATACTTACCTACTGTTTCCTCCTTCCTGTGGTTAAAAACAAACCTCTTGCCTAATAAAAATTCCTTTTTGTGATAGCAGACAATGGCAATTTGCAGTACATCCTTTATTAGGGCATAGTGTTTGTTCAATGCAATCACCCTTATTTCTTCAGCTAAAGATGAAGAACGTGGTGTTGCTAGCACCTATTGCCCTGCTTCCATCTCCAACTCCACTGAAAAACAAGTGGGCCTAGCATTTTACACTTGGCAACTCCTGAAAGATTCCACCTTGCTAATAAGAATTAGTAAAATAATAGGTGTGGAGGAAAGGAAAAGTGATTAGCTAGTTTTGGAAGGAATGTACAAGCCTCGGCTGTGGGTGACAACACCGAGAAACGAAAACTTGCGCCTAAACTAAGTCTTCAGTTCTCCGACAGTGACAGAGCGAGCGCTGCTTGTAACGCTGCTTCTTCATCAATGCTGTAATCCTGCAACATAGAGAGTTCATCTTGAGAAATGATTTATTTATAGTGATGTTGCTCAATTAGCAATATTCAAGAAATTCTTACAGGAGCATGCAATTTGGTAAAACACACTAATTCATGCTTATTATGGTAGCAGGAAGCAGTGTAAAACGTATTTATTATATATTATACTTATATATGCCTAAAAGTTGCTAAAAAATTATATATTTATTTACTTTATTGCAAAAATGAATTGAACTATTTCTAGTAACAGATATATGCAATTATACTTCATTCACA
Source organism: Limnodynastes dumerilii (assembly GCA_011038615.1). Lineage (NCBI taxonomy): Eukaryota > Metazoa > Chordata > Amphibia > Anura > Limnodynastidae > Limnodynastes > Limnodynastes dumerilii. The sequence continues at coordinate 35,277 of WWET01004625.1, read as the reverse complement.
AACAGGCGAAAACACACATCTTGGGAAGAATTCAATGCACAGTGAGGGAGGTAGCCTCAAATTTAAAGATAGTGTATGTGTGGGTATTTAAAGTCACAATTGCGGTCTGGCACCTCTAGACTTGTATAGGGAAGCGAGAACCTTTTTTTTTATCTTAAGAAATGGATCAGTATAACTGTATGTACTCTTGCTAAAAAAAAAAAAGTCTGGAGAGTGTAACCTGCAAATTTATGGTTTAAATAACTGCTGCCGGGGAATTGCATTGCTTCAGAGAGATTTGGTTCACGTTATTAGAAGTCCTCTAATTTATATAGCTAAATGGTCCTTTTGTCAAAAACCATACTTCTAGTAACATGAGCAGAATCTATCTGAAGCACTGTGATATCCTGGCAGTTATTCCCACTCTGAAAGCCATGTCTGCTCATAGCTTTTCTATTAGAATGAGAGTTTCAGTGTAGAATATCGAATCAGACTGTCTTACACCCATAAAGTCATACATACCACAAATGTGTCGTAGGAGAATTTATGCCGGTGTAGCAGATGCTGAAGGAAATTGGCACTCTTATAGCTGGGATCCCCCCATGGCATTGCTGAACATATTGGGCACACCTAGAAACCATAGTATAAAATGGGTCACCCAAGACACAGAATTATACGCTATATATAAAACAAAATTGCACAGTTTCTATGTTACTATTACTTTAGCAAAGAGGCGTCTAAGAGGAGATACGCTTACTATATACAATACATTATGGGTCAATTCAGAGAACTTTCATGGGAACTTTTTACCCCAAGGACTGTACACAGGACACAGGGTCAACCACTAAGGTTATAGAAGAGGAAGTTTCACAACCAGCAAAGGAAAGGGTTGTTTACAGTAAGGGCAGTCAGGATGTGGAATTCACTACCAGTGAAGGTTGTGGTGGCAGATTCACTTGATATGTTTAAGAAAGGGTTAGCTAAATTTTTAGCAGAAAGGGCATCCAGGGTTACCAGGACTGCTAATTTAAATGAAGGACAGTAGTGGAACCAGGGAAAAATAGGACGGCCATCTTGGGTGAGCACAGATTTTTTTTTTCAGATTGCAACAGATTGGAGATTGCTTCATCTGGATCAATTTCAAGTATAAAGATAGGGATCACAGGAGATCCATAATAGGTTGAACTTGATGGACTGGTGCCTTTTTTCAACCTCATCAACTATGTTACATGAAAGCAACAAATATTTATGAACAATATCTGACAAATGTTGTAGAGCTGGGTACAAACTACAGGTTTTTCACCTGATTAACGTTCCATTCAAAATATAAACACGTTTGAAATATATTGTGCTAGTGTGTATGCTGCAAGATCATGCTTTATTATGTCAAAGGACATCACTTTGATTGATTAATTGATTGATTGGATCTTTAAAACTTCCCAATTTTACTGATCAGAAGATGTCATAATAACAGATGGTAAAAAGTAAATCACAGGCCAGTAAATCATGTGCAGTGTGTATGCATGAATCAGCATCAACATTTTCAGTCATTTATAAAATAATTTCCACATGTGAATTTATTTAGTGTATACCCAGGTTTAGTGTCTGGCCAGGCCAGCGGGTACTTTCATGTTCTCAATTTTTGTTAATCTTTATGTAGTGTTGTTCTAGCATAAAATATGCAATACTAATATATGGACCAGATCCAGACTTATGAAATGTGGCTAACATTCAGAATTTGCTATCCAGAATTCCATACATGTGAGGGGAGTTTACGCCCCCTGCACTACCCTCACATGTATGGCCCTTCTGCACGCAGAACCCTAACTTAAATATTCTGCACGCGGAAGGTAATGTATGGAATGGAGGATCGCATCATATGTAAGGGCTTTGTAACGCCCTTACTGTAGGAATACCATTCTTGATGCCACCCACCATGCGTATCTCATACGCATGGTCAGTGGGCCAGCTCCCTGTGCGGACACTTAAGTTTGCACAGAATTCTTCATCGGATGCCATGCGCATATGTGTCGCAATTGTTCATGTGTGCACAACAGACTTCCGCCACGGATCTGGTGCTGAAAGTCTTTCTGATGACATGGCAGGATGCGTACAGTGTTTATACTAGGGGGGTGTGTTTATTTGGATGGAGGGGGGTATTTAGATACAGTACAGTAATAGTTTGTTTCAACTCTTAAACACTATCCAGATTTGCCAGTCATTGGCGTATTAATTATAGGGCAGACTCCTGGAAATACAACTAAAAGCAAGAATCTGTCCATAATAAAAGTATTTAGCGGATACACTGATTTATAGACATAATCATATAAAGAAATGTGTACCTCGTCACTGTATTAATGCTTTGAATGGGAGCTATAAATTGTAATTTGAAACATTCACTATGCACAGATACAAAGATTTACAAGAAACTGTGGTGCATATGGCAAGAGCAGCAGATATATGAAATATTGCCATTGTCGTCCCCATGTGAATCCCTTACTCCCTTATTCCAGTAGCGAGATTTCCGACGTACCACTTTGTTAGGGTCACTTCTATGGTTCTCCATGCAATGTTTCACAAGCTCTTGCTGGTCCAAATTTCTGGCTCCACAATATGGACACACAAAGGTGGAACGGTTTGGGATATTACTGGTAAAAAAAATGAGATTGACACATTGGTACGTTATACGTAGCAACAACCCCACAACAAGAATCCAAAAAAGTAAAGCAAACAACCCACAAAAAAAGTAAAACACTGTGGATTGGTAAATTAAAATATAGGAAAAATGCTGATCTATATTATTGCATGTATAAAATGAAGTAAATGGCATGTTATGCTAGGATAACAAGTTAAGCTTTTTTCGCCCTATAATAGATCTCTCTAATAGGGTGAGAAGAAAGCTTTAAACTGTCCAGAAATAATAAATGAAAGCATACAAAGAGCAATTTACCAATCAATTAGGTTACTTTCCACCTATGGCTTATGCTTCATACACGGATACGATCGTCAGATATGGCGATCTTCCTGTGTGTACAGGGCAACCATTGCATCATCTCATGAGATAAGGTGTCTAATCATTACTTCATTATTTTACTAGGATGTATACTGTCGCTCCATTGTATGAAAGAAGATACAAAGGAGCAACAGCATAAAGTCATAAAACTGCCTCATAAGATAAGCCGTGCAATAGTCATATTGTTCAAGAATTCCCAAATTTGGGAAACCAGATCCAGATTTACGAAAAAAGAGTTTTCCCATTCATTAGAAGTAGAAAACTCCCACTTTTTGCTAACAGACATGCTGGATCCAGAGTTCCATCCTGGAACCATTTCCAACAATGGGGCCAGAAGAGGAAAGCTTTGCACCCTTCATACTATTCAGGCTTCTGCGCTGAGCCCATTGTAAGTTAGGACAGCGTGGAAGTTTTCAGGTAGGATCCGCAGATCATGTTCCGCACAATTGATTAACGTATGGGAACTTCTATGAAATGATTTTTCAGCGCTGCTGCAAATTGGTCTTTGGCATACACTATTCTATTAATGGCCCGATCATTGTATAGTGTGTAGCCGGCTTTTGAGATATCTCTTGTTAAGTAAACTAAAACAATGTGTCAAAGTGTCTTGGAAACTAAAAATGACACTGGACTCTCAATATGGAGTACTAATTCTACCTTATTTTCTATTTGTTCAGATCCCTGTTCCAATCTGCGCACACATTCCTGCTACTAGATCTGAGTGCATTCTAACCTATACAGACTTAACAAGAATGATATTCAGTCAGAAGGATTGGGATGCAATGGCAAGATGGCGTGCCTTTGTATTATATTGTAAAGTGTAGTTGTGTCCTCTCTCTCTCTCTCTCTGTACTAATCCAGACCATTCTGGTTTTTAAATTTTTTACATTCAACGGAAAACTTAAGCCCAGAAAACCGAAGTCTGTCTGTGTTAGTGGTTAGGGATCCACAATTGTGGGAATACTTGGGATCAGATAGAATTGGTTTGCATTGATTTGTATCTTGGGATCTACTCCACTATCAGCAAAAGAAACCCGTTGTTTTACAGCAGAGTAAATCAACAAGTAATTGAGACTGACAGCTCAAGGTCGACAGTTAGTCCCCTGTAGCATTCACAGCTGCTCCTCTATCATGTACTTAGAATTATTCAAATAAACCTATCTCTGTTCAAATGTTGACATAGACGGAAGTCTCAAGCTAAACTCTAAACTGGGTGTAGTATGACAGCGCAGCAATCTGGGTGCTGACCGCTAACCTGTCAACATTAAAGTGCCAAAAGGGTTAACCAATCAGCACTCTTCCAGAAGAGAGCATGAGCAAAACAGAGGAGAATGAGCACTTATATATGTTTGAAGTATTTCACAAATGATACAGCTGACATTCTGGTGTCGGCTACACCATGGCCAAGTTATTTTCTGTCGCTGTAGCCACAGGAGCCACGTAAACTATAGTGTTTTATATGCTTGAGCTCATATTCCAGGTACACAAGTCCATACCTGGGAATAGGTTGAGATGTTGGGACTACAGGAACAAACTTTGGACAGTTGGCCATCTGCTCTTGGACCTTGGCACATGAGGAAATGTGGGATCTCATCTTTGCGAGCGTCACCTGCAAAGGACAGAACTTGCATTTAAACATACCAACATTAGGTCCTGTGATGTTAGGTTATTATTTAGATCAGGGGTTCTCCACCAGTGATATCTTTACAATTGGTGGTACAAAGGGTGACTGAGCAGGGATATAAAGAGTTACAATACCCAAAAGTTATTTGTATTTTAACCATGGGAGATACCAAACAACAGTGGGGCTAAATGACACATGTAAAAATGGATCCGAGAATCATTACAGATTATGTAATATATATGGGGATTTTATCTGCATAATATCATAAATACGTAAATATACAAGAGGCAGGGACATGGGTCAAAGAAAATATGTAAAATAGCTAATGAGTTCACATAGCTAGGGTGGAGGGAGGGAATTAAAGAGATAGTATGGGATTGGTCAATGGTAGTTGACCTGATTCTATATTGGGTCACTGGTACACACCTAAAAGAGGTTAAGAACCGCTGATCTAGGTATATGCTACACACTATATTGCTGTTATCAAGATCCACAACTGTGCATGTGATAGAACTTACCTTCTTACTGCAACCTCTGCATGGGGCTTTATAGGAAGAGAGTTGCTTGTCTACATTGGAGGCTTTCTCCACTTTCTTTGGATCAAATGGCATACGACAAAGTGGGCAGAGTGGCGATGGGACCTGAAGACATGGCTGCAAACACTCACCGCAAAAGCTGCAAAAAAGCGGCAAAACAATCAAATTAAAACGCCATTAGCTAGATGGTTATTTTCAGACTATAAAACATAAACAAAAAAAAACCCCAAAACATCAAGGCTACAAAATTTTGGCCGCATAAATCTCCAATCTATTCATATTTACACACCATCTTTTCTAATGATGCTCTGTAAAATCCAAATGTAATTGGCCTGTATCGATGATGATTGGAAGAATATTTTTATAGGGGGTATTTTATTGCAGTACAACATTACTAAAATTGAAATCTCTTGGGTATTGTAATACTTACTACAAAAGGAAGACTAAAAATAGTAGCTAACTTGCTGTTTTTTGTTTTGTAAACTGTGTTAAGTTGGTTTTATAAAAAGTAACTTTTTAACATTTTTAAAACACAAGTTAAACGGACCAGAAACACTCTGGTACGATTATTTGGTCTTTTGGCATGTATGCTTTAAAACAGGCGCTAGCACCCGATGATTTTAGGGAGCCAATCATCTTACTGAATGGATCCCTATTGTTTAAGTGCCTTCCTCTTCTGCTAGGATTATTGGGTATATTCCTTAATCCCATTGTAGAGCATTCAACAAAATGACAGACCACCTAAATTTGTTCATAGCTTTATGTGAAAAAAAACATAGAAGTATAGCATAAACTGCATATGGAATATCTCAGACACAACTGCTTGCATACCCAGCAACATGGGATTTGAATTCAATGAAAATGTAATTCCGGTAATAAAAAAAAAGCAAGGCATGGTAGTTACATGAGAGCCATTTCACAGAAATTTACAAACACATTTAAAGTCTCAATTCATCCAGATTTTAATAGGACTCACTGTCTGTGTTACACAAGATTAAAGGGTTTTAATAATGCTAGCCTGGGGTTTTGTTGCCACCTTCTAGGGCAAACGTAGGCACTTTCTCTTGTATAGCAGACAAAATAAGAGCACACCAGTCCAGATTTAGTGATTTAGGGCCGTATGCAGAGCTCCGGCCGCATTGCATATGCTGCCGGAGTTTTTCGATATGCTCTACTGCGCATGCGCAGTAATTCTGTAACGTAATCTACATTACTTGTTGCGACGTAGCTTGCGTATATGCGGTAAGACTGCATATACGCAATCTATGTCGCAACAAGTAAAGTAGATTACGTTACAGAATTAATGAGCATGCGCAGTAGGACATATCGGAGCTCTGCATACCGCCCTTAGTGGTTAATTCATATTAGTAATGATTCAAAATAAACAAACATAATCCTTGGCCTGTCTGGCCACTGACTAATACAGTTGCGAGTCCCCGCACCGATGACTGTGATTACAAAGTAGGGACATCTGAAAGTTGCTTTTCGGCTGTCCCTATTTTGAATTTTCTTTTTTATGAATGGGTGAGTATACGACTTAGGGTTAGGCTGCAGGGGGGGGGGACTTCGGGGATAGCATAATAGGTAATAACTTACCTTTTGGTGCACTGTGTTCTGTGCTCCAGGGTTCGATTGCTATGTCTCTTCGAAATAGGGAGCGTTCGCAACAGGGACCCACACTCGACTAATTCATTAGTTAATCCCAGACTATCATGAGAGGACCTTGTGTACTACTCACAAATAACACACAATGTTTTAAAGCCTAAAATGCTTTTTGGTCTCTCTATACACCTCCTGTCTCAGTGATACTAGATGTGATACACTGGCTGTTTGTCTCACAGCCTTTTTATACACCTTCCCTAGGTGTTGTTTGCAATAAGTCAGCTAAAAGACTGGTTGGCCTAAAGACCTGGAAGAAGCCCATCAAACTATCCTATCTACAACCCCAAGAACCCTTGATGAGGCTGATCCAGAGCTGCACCTTCACCTTTTTGTTTTAGGTGCAAATGTAGACCTGAGCAACATCATGTTAAACTGCAGGGTGGAAAATGTAAACTGTGAAAACAGAAAATAATTGAGAGGTGGTTTCTTAACTCAACTCTAATTTATAGATTAAACATAAAGCTATGCAGTATGTAAATTCTATGTGCAAAAGTAAAGTATTGTCCCTACATGCAAAGGAATTCAGATTAACCCCTTGCATTGCAAAATGGTTTAGCCGAGCTGTACATTTGCACGTGTTTTGTCCTTACTCTCAAACTCTATATCAACCCCAACGGCTTCAAGCAAAGCTGAACAGGCTCTACAGCCTATGTCAGCCACACAGTAACCAGCTACAGCAATCTTTTGGGGGATTTCTACAGATTCTTACAGCAATATATGATAATTAATACATGGCTATTGATACACCATGTATTAAATCAGTGCTCGAAGTGGAAATTCAGAAGTGGGGGTATGGAAATTTCATCACCAGATGTGTCTTGAGTTTGGCAAAGTAAACAGTCTCAACAATGAGAAATCACATTGTGTACATGTCATGTGGGTCATGATTTCTACACTGAACGCTTCATGTTCACACTTGTTCACTGCGGCTTCTTAAGTGTGTATGTGTCCAAAATTACCTACCGCGCATGCAGTAGCCGATCGGCAGGTAGATAGCGTAGGTGCAGTCTTTACAGACCGCACAGATCGATATCCGTAGAAAGAGGCGGCATTATGCCAGCTTGGGGCGTTTTTAGCCAGAAGTGGGAGGGGGGCTGTTGGAGGCATTGCACTGCGGCACACTTGGCAACATCCCGTGGCACACTGGTTGAGGAGCACTGATTTACACTATCTACATAGCAGATCGGTACATAGATAGCGTAGGTGCAGTCTTTGATTTACGTCCAAAGAGGCGGCGTTCTGCACCTCGGGGCATTTTTAGGAAGAAGTGGGAGGTATTAAGATTACCCGAGGGGGGGGTTGAAGCACCGAGGTCCAATGTCCATATAGACACTGCACGGAGACATAAGCCCTATGACACTTGTAAGTGCAATAAGGTGCCTAAAAACGGGGGGCGGGTGGGGGGCTGGAAAAGTGTGAATCAGGTCCCTGGTTACCGCTAGGGAAAAACAATGATAGCTCCCCCACAGGGCCGTTTCTAGGGGCGGACGAGTCCAACCAACCTTATAGTCCCTCCTTTTGTGTGCCCAGTCAGCCTTATTGCACCTTCCTTCAGTGTGTCCAACCAGCCTTATTGTCCCTTCCCTGTTTGTGGCCAGCCAGTCTTATTGCCCCCTCTTTATGAGTGTCCAGCCAGTCTTATTGCCCCCCTCTTTACGAGTGTCTAGCCAGCCTTATTGCCCCTCCTTTTGTGTCCAGCCAGCCTTATTGCCTCTCTCTTTACTTATGTCCAGTCACCCTTGTTGTCCTCACCTTGTTTATCCAAACAGTCTTATTGCCCCCTCATTATGTCCAGGCAGTCTTATAGCCCCTTCTTTATGTGTGTCCACCCAGCCTAATTGCCCCTACTCCTGTGTTCAGTTAGTCATATTGCACCCCGCTTTATTTGTGTCCAGTCAGCCTTATTGTTCCCTCCTTCTGTTTGTCCATCCAACCTTATTACCCCTCCTTTTGTGTGCCCAGTCAGCCTTATTGCCCCCTTTTTATTTGTCCAGTCAGTGTTATTGTCTCCTCCAGTTATTGCCCCCTCTATATATTTAGCCAGTCTTATAGCCCCTCTTTATGAGTGACCTAATTGTCCCTCCTGTGTCCAGCCAGCTTTATTGTCCTCTCTTTCAGTTTGCCCAGCCTTATTGCCCCTCCTGTGTCCAGCCAGCCTTTTTGCTCCCCACCTTAGTTGTGACCAGTCTTATTGCCCCTCCTTCTGTCTCCAGACAGAATTATTGCCCCTCTATAGGTGTCCATTCAGTCCTATTGCCCTTTTCATGTCCATCGTCCCACTCCCCCATTCCAAATCCCCATGCCCAAACTACTTTCTAAACCAACACTAATAAACTTACCTTTCCTGTGTCTTCCGGCTCTCTCTTCCTTAGGTCACGCTTGCGTCCTCTGCTCTGATCAGAGCTGCGGCTGTGCATAGCACAGCCCGCTCTGTCAAGGGCTCCCAGGGGCGGCACAGCACAGTGAGAAGTGAGCAGGTATGCCATATGGCGGTATGGCATACCATCACTTCTGTGAGCCCGCACTGAGTAAAAATACAGCCGCTCATAGAATCTTAAAATTCTATGAGCAGCTGTATTTATTCTCAGAGCTGACTCACGGAAGTGGCGTTAGGCCATATTGCCGTATACCGGCCCACTTCGAGCACTGTATTATATAAAACATAATTGAGTCAATAGTCATATACCCTAAGGCAGCCATATCAATTAATACCAAAGCCAGCAGATCCTCCATCTTCCTATATACTGATATTGATAAATATTAAGAACAAAGGTTTTTCTATTCCACATGGTTAAGTGGGATTGTGTATAAAGTACACAATGAACATGGGATAGATTAAAGTGTATATCCCTCATCTACACAGTGGTGGATAAATACCGTATTTCCCATGTAGAAGACGCACCTTTTATAGAAAAATTCGGGGTCTAAAAACCGGGTGCATCTTATACAGGGGATGCCCCCAGCACACATACATTTGCTCTTCCTCCGGCTCCCTCACCCCCCGCTCTGCAAATGACACTAGCATGACCTAAGATCACATCAGTGTCATTCTGCAGTTGTGTCATTGGCATGACTTAAGGTCACATCAGTGTCATTCTGCAGAGCACGCCGCGGGGGAGAGAGCTGGAGACAGCCGGAGGGAGAGCAAAGGTAAGTGTGCTGCAATGTGATGTGCTGCGATGTGATTGGAATGAATTGATTGATGTGAAGGGGAACAAAGGCAGGGTGGACACACACAAAGAAGGGGCAATAAGACTGGCTGGACACAAATAGAGGAGGCAATAAAACAGTCTAGACACAAATAGAGGAGGTAATAATACTGGCTGGACACAAATAGAGGGGGCAATAAGACTGGCTGGACACAAATAGAGGGGGCATTTGGAGAGACTGAATACTGGTAAAGCAAACAACATAGCATTCTCAGCTGCATTTTACAGGAGCAGTTTTAATGAAAAATAGTTTTATTTTGTCAGCTTGATTAATTTTCATCAATTAATATGGTTTTAGACACTGGGCCTGATTCAGAGAATGAAAATAAGACAGGAAAGTTACTCCTGGGCTAAACCATGTTGATTGCAGGGGAGTCATATTTTATCTGTGCAAACGGTATTAGAGTTGAGAGGTGATGTTTCCTATCCCAAGTCTAAATAACAGTGTGATAGTAAAGCTGGTCAGTATCTGTGTGCAGTAAGCAATTCAAAGATATATCCCTGCATGCAAAGAATACAATTAACTTGACTCCCCCTGCAATCAACATGGTTTTACCCAGGAGCAACTTTTCCTCTCTTAATTTCAAGCTCCTTCTTAAGTCTGGATCCAGCTCATTGACTGTAAACTAGTTTTCTGCAGTGCAGATCTTTAAATAAAAAAATGCTCATAGTGCAGCAGCAATAAAAGGGGTGTGTAGTGAAACTTTGACAATCATACGGTTAACTGTACCCCGTTTGCACCAATGGGTCTGATGCAGAGCTGCACTTACACCTTGTTTTTAAGGGCAAAACGGGTACAAATGTAGAGTTGAGCAAAACCATGTTGCAGTGAGGGGTGCAAATTAACTAATTATTTTGCATGTAAGGAAACACTTTAATTGCGCATAGAACTCACATAATGTAAATGTTATGGATAATCTGTGAATTAAGAGTTGAGCTAGGAAATGTCACCTCTGAACTCTAATTCTATTTTCACAAATTAAAACTGCACAAGAAAGAAGAGCAGATGATGGACTCAATGTTAAAAGAGGTAAATAGTCCACAGTATAATACATGCTCAAATTGTGGGAGCGGATGTTGCTCTGCATATTAGATTATGCCTACACTGCTCAGAAACTGATATCAGCGTCAGTCCTTTTCAAACTGTGATAATCCCAACTGCAAGTACTGCATACAGACATTACCCCTACTTCTGGTTCTTGTACAACTGTTCTAAATTATGATGCATCTATTATATGAAATCTAACCCTTATAACTAAAAGAAAATCATGGATTTATAGTTAAGTTCCTCATATGAGGAAATTGCAGTCCTATGGACAATTATAAATCAGAAACAGGAGCCTTTAAAAGCCTTCAGTGCTACGGAAACAATAGCTTTGTAATCAGATTACTTGCAGAAATTAGATTAATTACAGGTAATGAGCCCTGGAGATGTAGGCGGTCATTATGTCACAATTCTTATGCCCACATATGCTGATAATCAGACAGAAAGACAGAAAAAGGGTTTGTGGCACTAAAATATAAAACCCCTTTCACGTCACTACCAAAAACCCAGGTATTTGGTGGTGATGTGAAAAGTCCCTTTTTCAGCTACCCGGGTCTAATGCCCCAGGATTCAGACTCAGGAAAAAAAAAGGGGTTTCAACCCGGGTCCTTCACAAAGACACCTGATTGGACAAATTTCTTTACTATTGCTATAGCAATAGTAAAGAAAGGAAGCAGGCTGCATTTTTTTTTT
>WWET01004625.1:0-16581 GCA_011038615.1 Limnodynastes dumerilii | reverse complement strand
GTTGTTGCCCTCCTTCGGCCTCCTCCACGTCTCCTGATGTACTGGCCTGTCTCCTGGTAGCGCCTCCATGCTCTGGACACTACGCTGACAGACACAGCAAACCTTCTTGTCACAGCTGAGAACCTTTGGGCAGTTGAAAGTTTTTTCTTTAGGCGGAGTACACTTTTTTTCGATATATTTACAGCTCCGGCACGCTTTGAACACCCAGTTTGCAGGGGAGGTACCTTCAACCTTCCCCGGTAGTGCTCATGTTGTCTGAAGTGCCAAGAGGCGGTCAGTCTCCTTTCTTTATGCCTCTCTTGGTGAACTTCTATATGGGGACAATCTCCCTGCCCTTAGAATGAGATGGGAGTCGGATGTGGGAAGCTTGCAGGATGAAGAGTGGAACCAGGCCCTTGCGTGTAGTACGATGACCACCTCGTCAATCCGTTACCAGCAAATTCAAATGTATTTGCTTCATAGGGCTTATTTATCTCCGCATAGATTGGTGAGAATGGGGTTGCGTGGGGATGCATGTTGCCCAAAGTGTGGAGCAGATGACACAGATTTCTGGCACCTGGTATAGGCCTGTCCTTTTATTAAACAGTTCTATGAGAAGTTGTGGGAGGCTATTTGTTCCACGTTCACCCCCCTGCCTCCTTTGAACCCCAAAACCTTTTTGTTTAGAATAGATTTGACGGAGAACTTCTCCTCAGCTGTGCACCGCTATCTGGGTATATTGTGTACACTGGCCCTGGCATTGGTTGCTAGGAAATGGATGGGCTCTGATCCCCCGACTTTTCAGAATTGGGTTGGGTTGGTTAACGTGATTCTAAACCACGAGAAATTTGTCCATACCAAAAGAGGGACGCTGGCTAGGTTCCTTCAGATTTGGGATCCTTGGTTAGAGTCTCCCTTACTATATATGTACCCTAATGTTCAACCTGCAGAGTTGTAAAAATACTCCTGCAACAATGGTGTCCGGGGAAGGGGCTTTGGTTTCCTATTAAGCTATTGATTGTAATGTATTGTATTTGTTCTGACCATTATACATTGCTAAATGTGTTACGATGTTCCATTTTTTTGAAATAAGCTGTGCTGCTTATGATGTAATAGGTTTGCTGCATACATGCTTGTCAAGAGGGGGTAGGGGCAGATCTTTGAGTGGGTGGTGGGATGGGGGAGGAATTGGGGTTCTTGGGGTTGCGTTGTATGTTTGTATTGTGTTTTTTGTGTGAAAAATTAATGTGTGAGGTGATGAGATTTTAGTTGGAAGTTGACCCTGTCTGTGGCTCGCAATGACAAAACAGCCTGCCCTATATGTCTCTTATCTATCTCTTCTTCTAGGTCTTGCTTCAAAGAATATTTTGTACACAAATTCCGAGCTATGCTGGGTAAAAACAGACTTGTGTATCCAGGAGAGAAGGTAATGAAATAAATATTATGCAACTCATTTTTTAGGAAATTATCTAGTAAATATATTTGATTTGTAAAATGTATTAATCTTTACAATTAATCTGTATGAATAAAATCTAATCAAACAATAAAACTCCAGGGTTACCAGAGTTGTGAACACCACACTTGTAGTGCCATATTTTCATATCATTATACCATGTGTCCAATTGTTTAATAAAAGCATAGAATTTTTTTAGTACAAATATTTAGAAAATCTAGAAAGACAAAAATATTACACATATAATTCCGGATTTGCATCCTCCATATATTGTATGCACTGTCAGAAGATCAGAGTGTGATTACTAGAGTAAAGCAATTGTGTATACAAAATGTATAACAAAAACTCCAAGATGAGAGTGAATACTAGGCAGTATGCAATGTTGCAATATAAATCATACCTACAAGCACCGATGCACAGTGAAGTAAACCACCTAAACAACTTTAAATGCAGGAACCTGTCCCTACTTACTAGCGTCCTCAAGGGCGCATCACCCGCCCCAGGCCTGTAACTGCACCTACTATGTCTCTGGACGTGGTTACTTCGATGCAGGGAGCAATAAGGAGGAGAGACTGGAAGCAGGAAACGGCGGCCCTGTGCATCAGACCACCTGAGTCTTCACCCAGGGTGGTCCGATGCACAGGGCCGTTTTTTCCTGTTTCCATTCTCTCCTCCTTATTGCTCCCTGCATCGAAGTAACCACGACCAGAGACAGAGTAGGTGCAGTTACGGGCCCAGGATGGGTGAATTGCGCCCGTGAGGACGCTAGTAAGTAGGGACAGGTTCCTGCATTTTTAGTTTGCGTGGTTTACTTTACTGTGGGAACGTTATTACTTGTCTCCACTGCTCCTATCCTTGACCCTGCATCGGTACTTGTATGTATGATTTATATTGCAACATTGTATACTGCCTAGTACTCACGCTTATCTTGGAGTTTTTTTTATATGTTTTGTATACACAATTGCCTTACTCTAGTAATCATACTCTGGTCTTCTGACAGTGTATATAATATATGGAGGATGCAAATCTGGAATTATATGTGTAATATTTTTGTCTTTCTAGATTTTTTTTTTAATGATTTGTACAAAAAAAAATTCTATTCTTTTATGAAACGTTTGGACACATGGTATAATTATATGAAAATATGGCACTCAAGTGTTCACAACTCTGGTAACCCTAGAGTTTTATTGTTTGATTTTGTCCTTTATATACCACACAAGTGAACTGGATTTAATTGGACTAGTGCGGTTTCTCTTGTCTTGAATAAAATCTAATGCCTGGTTATATAATGTAACTTTGTCATTACCTTACTGTAAAATGATATTTGATGTATTGTTTGTTGGTCACAATAAGAAACTTTGAATACAAAAAAAAATCTAATGCCTGGTATACACTGTACAATTATTGGATCAGTCAGCTGGTTTTGTACGGTGGACTGATTTGTTGGGACACTGATAAATTGGTCTGCAAATGCTCTTGCCCAATAAGTGGACCAGCTAGTCTAAAAGAGCTAATAGGATAGCACAGTGCTGTTGGAAGCAGTTCCATTTTTATCGGACCATTTTGTATGAAATCAGGGAAATTGAAAATGCCTATACCCAGCTTAACAAGAGCTAAAAAGAATAACTCTGCATGCTACCATTTTCTCATCCGATGTAAAGAATATTCAACAACTAATATATTTTTGATTGGTGAGTGCGAGACAATTGATATTTAATGTACATATGCTTAGGGTTGGATCAATATGTAACAGATTGCAGGTCCTTGATATCCACACATTTGTGTTATTGTTTGCTTTTCCAGTTCCCTTGGCCTGTCCCTACTCTTCCAGCTCCTGAAGTCTGGATAGCTGCATAGAGAGTGATATACATATACTGTACGTTGTAATGTTATCTTGGCATTGCAACTCGGCCCCTATCCTGATACGTCCGGATAGGGTGCATTCCCAGAGTGCAAAAGCAGATTAAATCTGATCAAAATGCATGAAAGCAAGGTTAGGACATGGCCCTTGCGTTTATTTAGTTGATTGAAGTAAACAGGACTTAGTAGGGTCATTGATCTGGAAGTACTTGGTGTGTAAGTGCGGTTAAGTTTATTTAATTAAATCTAAAAAAAACCTAAATAGAATGTGGTCAGCACTGTCCATGCTTAGCCCTGATTTATGTGGTGGTGTGACATGGTACCATGTGACATCTAACATCACAGTTCTGGGCATATAAACCTGGGCTGTGCTCGCCTTCCCAGGTGACATTAGTAGGAACTTATTGTTATATCTTCATCAGGTTCTTCTGGCATATTCAGGGGGACCATCTTCTAGTGCAATGATCAAGCAAGTTCAAGAGGTAACTATATTGTGGACGATTACAGACTTTTCATATTTTTATTGCTTATTTCTGCTGAAACTCAATTCTCCTCTTCTATACAAATAGTTGGCAGATTCCATTTGTTCTCTAGGTCTATTAATATTGCAGGGAGGGTCTTTCCCCACATATTCTCCACTTCTTCATGGTAAACTGATGACTTAACATGTGATTGTGCTTTTTAGAACGTCTGAGAGAATCCAGAGTGTTTCATGATTCGTAAAACCATTTCAGGTTCTGGAGATGTTCTGGTGACGTACAGTCATGACAGTTTCTAGCTAGAGAGCCATGTAGTTCTACCATGGTTTTTTAACCAGAGCTCATGAGAATAAAGAAGCAGTTAGCTGCCATTGCTTCAAAATAGACATAGGTTTGTTACTTGTTACTCTTGTATAGAACATTTTATAACCCCTGGATACTGCATCCTTCTCACCAATGTCATCTTCTTGGTAGCCCCCACCTAGTTCTCCATACTTCATTAAACCATTGGCACTATGGGCCGAATTCACACCACCGGACGTATTGCATATACGTCTGGTGTTTACCGATATTTGACACTGCGCATGCGTAGTATCTTTTTTACGTAATCTATGTATCTTTTCGTTACGTAGATTGCATATATGCGGTCTTTAAGACCGCATATATGCAATCTACGTAACGAAAAGATATGTAGAATACGTAAAAAATATACCACACATGCGCAGTGTCAAATATCGGTGTATATATATGCAATATGTCCAGTGGTGTGAATCCGGCCCTATCTTCTGGATGGGAAGTTAAAGGACATGTGACTGGTGGAGGAACTGAGGAAATCATGCTGGCTGATATATGGATGTCTAATGTGTTCGAAATGTTGCATTTTACTTATTCTTTTAATAAGTTTTCTGTTATGCAGTTACTTTTTTTTTTTTAGGGTTTGAGTCATAATGCTCATAAAAAATTGCGATTTAGCCCTGGGATAGTGTTTATTGATGGTGAGTATGAACTATAATCTGTTGTTTTCTGTTATTATGTATTTGAATCTTTGTATAATGGAAAGGTGCATTTTTTTCTACTTTATGATGTACACATCCATTTTCAGTTGGGTAATAACGCCACTTGTTGGACACTGATTTTCTCCTTCCTGGATTACAGGCATCTTTGACGATATCCAAATCTTTTCTCTTTGGGTGCCACAGATAAAGTTGTGATATTTGAATCTAATAATTGAGCTGTTTTTGCTGCCATCAAGGAATGACTGGCTCCTAAATATGATGCTGACACCTCCTATATTCTCCTCACTGGCTCCTGAATTCATGACAGATAAATATCATATGGCCCCTTTGTGTTTATTTAATAAAAAATAAAAAAAACATTTAATTTGTATTTCATTTTTAAAAACATTGGGCTGGATCCAGATTTAAGTAAGTGCTTGAAATTAGTTACTCCTGGGCTAAACAATGTTGATTGCAGGGCAGTCATATTTCATCTGTTGCAAACAGTATTAGAGATGAGAGGTGATGTTTCCTATCCCAAGTCTAAATATCCTTGTGATAGTAAAGCTGGTCAGTATCTGTGTGCAGTAAGCAATTCAAAAATGTATCCCTACATGCAAAGAATACAATTAACTTGACTTCCCCTGAAATCAACATAGTTTAACCTAGAGTAACTAATTTTAAGCACTAACTTAAGTCTAGATCCAGCCCATTGAACCTCTTTCAGTTTCAGTATTAGAGGACTCAAGCGGGTATAAATTACTCAAATGTATTAGCTTCTACCACCTCTGATGCGGGGTTGCTTCACTAAAAGGGTTATTAAGTGAAATAATGTTTCCTCACATGGGGCAGGATCCAGAATTCAGATATGCCCTGATTTCCAGGTGTTCAGATTGGATTTTGTCTGCTTTTGTTGGATATGTGTTACCTGATCAGAACACAACCCACTCTATCCAGTCTTCCATAAATCACGCTTCAGACAGTGGGGCCAGTTTGTCCTTGCAAGTGTGCCTAGGTTTGTAATCCAGGTCCTGATTCACACGAACATCCAGATGTTGCGCACCGAGTTTAACTCCGTGACTAATGAGATCCGTAAGAATGAGTGTGTCAGTACTCCGTAAGTTGAAAAAAGTGGATGGGGAGAGGCATTTAAATAGGGCAGAAAACTCTGCATGTACTTTAGAAAAATCCACACAAAGATATGCATGGTGAGTTAAGTTAACCCTATGGAGGCGGAAGTCCGCAAAGATCCGTAAGAACGAGGGGAGTGTCAAGCAACTTAGGTGCGTAGTTTTGTGTACTTAATTGCTCCTTATCTGTGAATCAGGCCCACAGTGTACAGTATAGATGTGTTAGACTGTGTACTTTCTCAAAGCTAAGGCTATCGGAAGTAAGTTGGTGCGAAGGAACGGTTTAGCAGTGCGATGGCAAAGATGTCTGCATACCGTTGATCTGTGAATATGTATATAAACATATTCAATAATCGCAGATCTGCACATATAGAAATCCAATGTCTGGATCTGATTCATTTCCTCCAGTGTTAGTGCTGCCCTCACCCTGTAATAGAATACCACCTTGCTCTACCTGGTTACACCCCTTAATATGTTAAAGCTGCCTTCGTATCCCCCCTGTGCCTTCTCTGCCCCAAGCTCTACATGCTTAGTTCCTCTAGTCCAGGCATAGGCAAGTTCTGGCTCGCCAGGTGTTGTGGAACTACAAGTCCAAACATGCTCCAACAGCAAAGGCATAGCTGGTACCTGAGAGGGTTTGATGGGACTTGTAGTTTCGCAACACCTGGAGAGCCGCAGGTTGCCTATGCCTGCTCTGTTCTTTCTTTGTATGCTTTGTGATGGATGCCATGTTCCATTTGAGTTGTCCTTTTGGAGATATGGCCTCCAGAACTGAACACAGTATTCCAGATGAGGTTGAGCCAATGACCTATAAAGTGACATTACAACGCCCCACTATCTGCTACTTATTCTACTTAATATGCAACCAAGCATCTAACATGCCTTTCTGATTGCTTTGTTACGTTGCTTGGCTACCTTTTAAGTTACATGAGTTAGTGACTCCTAGATCCCTTTTCTCCTCAAAAGTGTCCAATTTTAGTGCCATTAAATAGTATTTGCTTTTCTGTAAATCATTTCCTCCAGTCTAGCTAGATCATCATTGGTTTGTTTACCCCCTTTTGTATCTACCCTGTTATTGCTGTTATCAGCAAAATAGCCTAATTTCCATATAAGTGTGTGACTGCATTTTAGTCTGGGATTATAGCCTCTGCTACACATCGGACACATTTAAAAGTTATGCTAAAGATGGTTAGTGGCTCTTTTAGTATTCACTCTATTCAACCACTTGTTTAACTTCTTATGGTTCTATCTCCTGTTTCTTACACAGAAGGTGCAGTCTCTGGTCAGAGCTGGAAGGAGAGGGAGATAATAGTCTCTGAAATACAAAATGTATTACAAGAAACTGCTTTTCCATTTCATATTGTGCCCTTGGAAGAGGTAAGGCTGTATGGAAAGTGGTAATAGATCTACAAGTTCTATACAGCTCTGTGTACAAATACATGTAAATAATTGATTGGAGATGATATAAATCCAGTAGTGCTGTGAAGCCCTTGTCACCAAATGGCTACATGGTTGCAAAGCGCAACATGTGCTGGTTTAGATTTGCATAGATTGATTGGGGCAAATTAAAGTGGCTGTGCTGTCATAGAACTCCTTTTGTAATAACAGATATCTATTATGATAGAAAAATCTGAATTGACAGTTTGCAAACTCTAAAACCAGCCATATAATGCAAGGGAATGTGTGTAGTGCTGTGTCTTTCAGAAAACGGGTCTGGTGGGGTGATAGGGTAAATTATGCTGATTCTCCGAAGATTTATTGTGTAGCTGGAAAATTGGTTTAGTTTATGCTCTGTTTAAACCTCTAACCTGTTTACAGTTCCAGTTTAGTTTAGCCTTGTTTATTGCTTAATCATCAGTAAGACAGAATTGTCTCTACTGTTGTCCTATCTGGTTTATTTAACCAAACACAAAGAGACCAAGGGTAATTATAGGGATGCACTATGTCTAGAGATGTCTAAATGTTATCTCTTGCCAGTGATAGGTTTGGGTGTCACGTCCAAGCACACATCAAAGGGATGCACTTTGAGTTGGAGGATATATAAAATAAAAGGTTTACGCTTTATTTATATACGTAAAAAACAAAAAGCCCAGTTAATGAATGAGTTTCTAATTGAGTGCATTGACCTTTATTCTCTGCTTCTATTATTATTTTTATTTAACTTTTCACACAATTACAATTTAAATATTTTGCCGTCGGCCTCTCTTATTTCATTTACTGAATTGAACATTAATTGATAGATTTATTTTGGCTATTATGTTTGCATTAAACAATATTTCATTAGAATATTTTCTATACACGAGTGCGGCTATCTTATATCTTGTTACAGTAATTGAGCTGCAGAGTTCTATATCATAAACTGTCTTCCTTCTTGCTCATTTGAATCTCTTGGCTGCAGGTTTTCTCTCTGCCAAGATCTGTGCTGCAAAATCCTCTCCCCGAAAGTTCCGAGCAGGAAAAGAACTATAAACATGCAGTTAACAGCTATGTGGGACACCAGAGGGCGCAGCTAGAGGATGGATTCTCAGACACTTATGATAAGCTGGCTCAGCTTCATCTCACTGACCCTTGCAGTCCCAAGAGCCCTGGCGCATGCAGCCAGCCCGCTGTAGAGCACACCACGGCACTGAAGGAGATGTTCAACTCTGCCCGGACACAGACCTCCAGACAGGAGCTGCTGCACTCTCTCCGGTGAGCCAAGTGTGATCTGTGTCAACGTCAGTAAGGGAAATGAATGAGAGAGAGCAGAGTAGAGTTTGACAACCGATAAATGCCTCTTGGCTCATCCTGCGGTTTGTTTATGATTTAGGAAATGTTTATGATGCTAGTCTCTATACAATGGATGGAAGCTATGCCTTGTGTCTACTGTCCTTTCAATTAAGTAATCTTTACTCTAAACAGACTACCCAGTGTCATTGCTGCCCTTGTCTTCTAGTACCTTTTCTCCTTCATAGCGTAAATAATTGCTTCTCGTTGCATATTGAGTATTTACATCTAACACCCTGTGATAATTTTCCAGGAGCCACCTTATCCTGCATGTGGCGCGATCGTGTGGATATTCTAAAGTGATGAGCGGTGAAAGCTGTACACTCCTGGCGCACCGCCTTCTCTCCAATATTTCACTAGGACGGGGAGCCTTTCTACCATTGGACACTGTGAGTCTCACCTGCACGCTACATAGAAGTGACAGCCTGCAGTATTACAGTGCTCTGCCATAGAAACACAATATTATGAACAGCTGTAACCACCTTGATTCTTAAAATGAAATATTCTCCATAACCTGCTTTCTTGGGAAACTTGTAGCATATGTTATGCAGCAACTAATTACAGTTTAAGTTGTACAGTGTCCCTTGTGGGTAAATCACCTCTAAGGCTTGTGAATTTGAATTCTTTTTACAGAAACAGAATTATGAACCAGATATATTTTGGTATTTGCAAATCATGGGGTTGATCCAGACCTAAGTGCTTGTTACGTTTCATCGCGTGGCCTATTTACGCTAGCGTATTTTTCTATTCGCTCCCCTCACTCGTACGTACTTTGGCTGTTTTACGCTTCCAAAACCCTACCTTAACTTTTCAAAGCGTAACTACTGACGTATGTAAAGGCTTCACGTACGTAAGTGTCTAAGCACACCCATAATGTACTATTTAAATGCCTCACCCCGCCCCCGAAGCGTAATTACGGGTGTCGTATGTGGATGTCAAGCCCCTTCGTTCGCAGTTACGCTGTTGATACGTGGCTAATACGTACGTTCAGAGTTACGAGGCGTAACATCTGCTGTGCGCATGTGCCGTAAATACTAATGGGCACATTTTACGTCAGCGGCGAGCGTAAAATCGCTCGCATACGTAGTTTAGGATCTGGCCCCATGTTAGTTTTGTCCTTTTTAGGCTGCTTAACACACAGAATGATTTCAAGTGTCTGTAACCTGATCGCCTGCAAGTGTCTGTATAAGAATGTGGATGCTGTAGTTAATAAGTAATTATAATGCATTCAGGTATCAATCATTTTGCTTTTCACTTTTTCATCACAGGGTTTCTCTGACCCCCGCTATGGTGATGTCATCATTGTCCGCCCTATGAGAGAATATTCTCTAAAAGAAATTTCTTTCTATAACAGGTTTTTTAATGTCCCATCGGTCTTCATTCCGTCTATAAACACTAAGGTACAAAAGCATTATTTATTATGATTTTTTTTCCTTTGAAATATGTAGTTAAGGATGTAGAGCGGGATGCATAGTGAGGAGCAGGGGGTAAAGGGTAGGCAGCCTGGCTTATCCTAGAAGAGAAAAGTACCCAGGGCAGAAGTGGGGGTGAACATGGTTTGCCTGGTGTGAGAAGAGGAGAGGAAGTATGGTTTCCCCTGGTGTGAGAGGAGGAGAGCAAGTATGGTTTCCCCTGGTGTGAGAGGAAGTGTGGTTTCCCCTGGTGGGAGAGGAGGAGAGGAAGTATGGTTTCGCCTGGTGGGAGAGGAGGAGGAGAAGAAGTATGGTTTCCCCTGGTGGGAGAGGAGGAGAAGAAGTATGGTTTCCCCTGGTGGGAGAGCAAGTATGGTTTCCCCTGGTGGGAGAGGAAGGGAGGGTGGCTTTACCTTATCAGTATGGATTGTGTGATTTCAGCAGTAGCAATCAATAGGACAAGGGCTTATGTAATGCTCCAGGTGCCTTATTTTTATTTCAGGCTCCTGAAAATAGCAGCATCCAGCGACTGTCCGAGTCCTTTATCACCAAGCTGCAAGCAGACTTCCCTTCCACAGTAAGCACCATGTACAGGTGAGACAGCGTCTGTACTTGCCTAGACCAGTTATGAAACGTCTCATGTATTGGTAACTCTGTTTATTGAATAGTCTTATTCTCTTTTGGATTTTTATTCTGTTAGGACAAGTGAGAAGCTCAATATATCCAGGAAAGAAATGACACGAGACCTCAGCCAGCAGGAAACATGTCTGCTCTGCATGTGCACTATAGACACACATGTAGGTAAGGCTCTGTTCCCAACAAATGCCCATATCTTCAGAGGTGCAAAGACCATTTTATCCGTCCAGCAACTCTTTTCCTGTGCATCTAACGCTGTCTGACGTTAGAATAAATTTTGTGTCTCTTCGGGATTTTCCTCAAATAGGGCCAGATCCTAGACTACGTACGCGAGCGATTTTACGGCAGCCACTGAAATAAAATCGCCCATTATTATTTACTGCGCATGCACATGAAATATGTAATTCTGAACGTACGTACCAGCCACGTATCAACAGTGTAACTACGGACGAAGGGGCGTGACAGCCATACGACACCCATAATTACGCTTCGGAGGCGGAGTGAGGCATTTAAATCGTGCAGTATGGGGGTGCTTAGGCACTTATGTCAGTAGTTACGCATTGAAAAGTTAAGGTAGGGTTTGGCAAGCGTAAAACGGCCAAAGTACGTACGAGCGAGGGGAGTGCATAGTAAATACACTAGCGTAAATACGCTACACGTTGAAACGTAACAAGCACTTAGGTCAGGATCTACATCCATAGTCCTTTGGTGACCTACATGTAGATTTTGGCCTTTGCCCCCTTAGTTATAATCATAGTGGCTACAAAATGGCATCCTGTCTCCTCTCCAGGGCTGTGTGACTAGCTCTTATTAACAATACAGTTGCCCATGAGAATTTGTCTGCATGGACAGGAAGCCTCTTCATAAGTTTTGTAAAGTGTGATCTCACAAGCTGGATTCCCCATACTATATTGCTGCTGTTATGGGTTCTGATCTCGCAGAGATGGCCCTCAGTAAGATCAGTATCTAGATCTCTTTATGTGCTACTTGTGCCTCATTTCCTTTCTCCTATCCTCCTCTTGTTGGTCTTCACCGCTCTGCACTATGTCTGCCTGTATATTGCATCATTCCATCATTGTTCTGATTACCTGAACTCTGTGTGTGTTTTGTCAGTAGTCCTAATCCTTTATAGATAAAATATCTTTGGTGCCGCCCTGTTTCAGAGCACATATGATTTTTTGATAGGCCCGTCATCAGCATTCTGTGCTACACAAGTGTCCCAGCACCTTTCTCAGAAGAGGCCAAATAATGCTATAGAACCAGGAAAACAATGCTGCAGCAGAGGCGAGTGCTGTGATAGGCCGGCCTCTCATCACAACAGGTGAGCTGTACTTACCAGACATCCATTTCTGTGTCAGAAAACAGAGGTGTTTAATGCCAAGAATGTTGTAGGATGGGAGAGGAGGGCTGAAGAAATGTGATATTCATCTGGACTTACTTGATCTAAATATTGCATTGTATTTTCTCCCTCTAGTGTTCCCAGTGCACAAGACTTTGCACACTTGTTATGCTATAGCTGCAGGGTGAATGTCAAGGACTTGGTGAGTGGTATTTTCTGATTATTGCTTGGTTGTGAGTGTGCTGGCAGAACGTATATAATAACGGAGACAGTCGGTTCTTCTGCTGAATGAATATGAGGATTTTTACTATGAACAATTTACATCATACCTGCATTCTTATTGGTTAATCTGATTAGTTTAAGTTAAAAATGTTGGTACAAATCTTAGGTATATATATTTTTTTATTGGGCTTTGATATGATTTATGATCACAATACATGTCTGCAGTATGATTGCTGAGATTGTAAAACATGCTTTTTTATGTAGAATTACTTTCTGGGTGCAAGATATATGAATCTATACAGTACAGATTGTCTTCTATCTTCCTAGCACCCTATGAGCACCTTGCCACCATACATCATGCAGGAAACAGATCACAGGAGCCGCAGGTAACTGCAGTGGCCACAAATGCAATTTCCAGATAGCTGCTAGATAATAGGGGTTGTATGTTCGCAATCAGCAAGTTTGGGTTGGGCACAGTTTTCAGACATGAAATATGTCTATATCAAAATGGTGACAGTGTAAATATGTGCACATTCACACCGTCTATATTACATTCAAAGGGCTATGCAGGCAGACCTGTCAGCAGTCAGGTTCTGAACAAAATAGTTAATGTTTATAAACAATACATTAGAAAAAGTAATGAAATAACAAAACAAACTTTTATTAACAGTAACTATTTTGTTCAGGACCTGTCAGCTGTGTTGGCTGCAGGTCCACCTGTGTTGCCCTTTAAATGTAATGACGACAGTTTAAATGTATTACTACTGTGGACATAATGAATATGCTGTCATTTACATTGTCACCATTTGAGTATGAACAGTATAAGTGTTGACATATTATTCAGTGTCTGGAAAATGTTTGCATAACGCAAGATTACGAGTTCATAGTATAATCCTGCCTGACCAAGTTCATTTTACCATGTGCCGACATTCAGGTGGAGCCTATTAATGGGTGTGGGTCCCCGTTTTCTCCCAGTCAGTTTGAAACTGGCTTGGATTTCGATTGCCATATGTCTCAATGAGGCATAGCAATCGATCCACAGAGCACCGAACTCTGTGCTCCGAAAGGTAAGGCTGTAAACTACCCCAACCCTTCACCTAATTCTAACCCTAACCCTCCATTCTCTGCAGCCTGACCCTAACCCTGAAGAGGTTACTCACCTTTCCCGTGGTCCTGCGGTAGCGGTGGCGGTGTTGCCAATCGGCATACTCACCCATTCTGAAAAAAAAATTCTGAACTTAAGGGGTATTCGAAATAGGGACATCCGAAAAGGAACTTTCAGATGTCCCTATTTCGGAAATCAGATGTTCTAACCAGGGACTGCAACCGCCTGTTAATGATCCACTTGTTATTAATGAATGTCATGCTTATTTCCAGATACTATTACTATCCGTTATACACATATAGAAAGAGCAAGATATATTACACGTTCATATGTGTTAGACCATTAATAAGAACCATTTCACAGAAATCAATGTAAACTTCTTTATAGCCTATCTAGCAATGAAACAACTTACCATAGTATTTGGAAATATTCTATTGCTTATCCTATTTTTACCTGTGTGGTTAGGTTGGAGATGAGGAAAGAGATAGAAGAGTTTCTAATAGAGGACAGTTCAGAGCAAATATGAAGCAATCACTTCCGATTTAATCATCGCTGGATGCAAAGATTAAAAGAACATAGTAGACTGCAAAGAAGTATCTGTGCTGTGTTACTAAAATACCAAACAGGAATATAAATATTGTTTTATTTTTAAGTATTTATAACCAATCTGTACACTATTACAAGATTTGCATTATGTAAGAATAAAGGGAGTTTTATATTGTAATCTTTGCTTGTCATTTATTTTAAACACTCCTCACGTCTGCTGTCTTATATCTGCAAGGCTTTTCCTGTGTCCATTGTATAGATCTTTTAGATGTGATAGCTGCTTCTCTTCCCACCCAGCAGCCATAGAACTCTTGGCAAAGATATTTGTTGCTTTTACAGTTCAGATTATAATGTGCTAGGGTTGATTATATATACTTACATGAATATATATATATATACACACACACACACACACACACACACACACACACACACACACACACACACACACACACACACACAAAATAGGGGTTTCTCAAATCAATTTATAAGTTAATGTAATGATGCAGGCGCTGCAAGGTAGGGGGAGTTTACACAAATACAAAAAAGGCCTGGCACTCTTGCACTTACCCAGTAACAAACCATAACATTCTATCTTTAAAATAAAAGTTAGAGAATCAGTTACATACATCTGCAGATATATGATAAGCCACCAGCCACTTTCAAGGCTTCTCTGTTTGGTGGTCCTAACTCTAAATCGATTAGAGTCCCAACTTTGGGTCATATATCATTGAGAGCTCACCCCCGGCAGAGGTCCCCAACATATACACACATACATATATATACAGTGGTTGAGGTGGAAATTTAGAAGTGGTGGTATGAAAATATAGAAATAATAGAAGTGAATGGAGAGTTACAGCTTTTCAATTAAATCACTGGGAGAAGTGACGATATGACATACCCCTGTATACCCCCTCACTTTGAGCTATATATAAAGTTTTTCATTAAACTGAAACGTTGACCTTCACATCGTTGTATTTACTGAGAGTGCCGCCACCATACCATTCATTTATATATGGGTTTGTATAGGTTATATATATGCTTACGCATAGGTTTCTTACTACTACTACTGTTGATTGTTGTAATATATATATATATATATATATATATATATATATATATATATATAAAAACTTCTTGTAGGAAGTGGACCAGCACACAAAAGAAGGTAAAGGAAAGTTTGTGCGGCCAAAAAGGTAAGTATAGACGAAAAAGGCACTGAACGTAGCCCTAGGCCAGCAATGAGACAAATTCATATAGGTATAGAATGTAACATATTTATTAAGGCAATGGAAAAAACTTCCAGTAAATAGAATAACATTCAACAAAAAATAGAGGAACAAGAAAAAAATAAATATAAATGGTTGAAGTAGAAAAAAGGTGAAAGTTCCGATCAAACGTGAAACAAAGTCCAGTATCAAAAGCAAAGAAAGTTCAAAAGGAGCCAAAGTTCTAAGGAGATGTGGCTACAGGACAGGATAAAAGTATGTCTAAGCAGAGCATAACGTTGCAACTGAAAGAATGCGTGACCAGGATAACCATGAAAGCAGCCAGCAAAAAATGTATACGCAATCCTGTAAATCACAAACGTGTTAGAGAAAATATGAGTCTCACATGTCCTGTAGATAAAGTCCCGACAGCTGTTTCGGCGTAGTTCACTACACCTTCATCAGGGGAGTCCAAAGTACCAGAAGAATCGGCTGCAAGTTAGAGGAGTGAGCGTGGGGTATTTAAGCAGACACTGTGCCAATCACTGCGGGGACGGCGCCCCGGAAGTGACGTCACGTGTCTGCCGTTCGCTGAGAGGAGCGCACCGTCACCATAGAGATGGGGTATCAACAAAAACAAACAGCACGTGGAACATGCGTGCCGGGGAAAAAAGTAAACAAAGGTCCGTGAAGCGCTCAGGCAGGCAATAGACTACACGGTGTGGTAAAAACAACATGTGCAGACAGCGTTAGCAAGGAGGCTGATAGAACACAGGCAGCTGTGGCACGGAGGCCTATATCAGAAAGTAATAGGGTTATGCATATGGTGGCATGTCAGTGCAGCGTCATAATGAACAGCCATGTGTGGGGTTCCCCACAATAGTTGTGTGATACCATGCTATGCCCACAATAGTTGTGTTATGCCATGCCTTGTCTCGCCGCAGCGTAGGGGAGAGCCACTGTAGTAAGGCCGCTTACTGGACCGCAACCAGACACGGGCCGAAATTGCAGACATTACAACATTACCAAACCTCATTCTTTATAATATGGTCCAATATAAGCTCAGCACGGCGGCTGTGTGAACATAGATGCGCCACTACTGTAAAAAGATATATGTACAGAGTGAAAACCTGCGCCCTAGAAACAGCAAAGCAGCAATAGACCGTGGTGTGGGGGTGTTCTCTCCACCCCAATAAACTACTCACTATTAAACTCCACTAGAAAGGGGTGAAACAGTGGGCAGTAAAACTGAATATATATAAAAAACACCGTAGTCAATAGCTCTACAAAAGTCTAGCACAAATGGCAAATGGGTCAAAGATGCACACAGACCTTCTACGAGTTCAATTTCAAAACAAGTCCTTGGTGGTCTCTATTCCTGCAGGTCACGATAAAAACTTCCAGATGAGGGTGATCCATCCGTTTCTCAAAGATGAATAATGTACATAGGT
>WWET01004624.1:75728-97211 GCA_011038615.1 Limnodynastes dumerilii | reverse complement strand
TTTATTTTATCACATACCTCAGTACAGCTGGGATCTATTGTACTAAAATCGCTTACCTTTTGAGTGTTGGGCTGGCCACCTACACTCTTGAATTTATCATAAAGGCAATCTCCATGGACTAGATTGGGAAACATTTGGAAAACTTCACTCTCACGTGGATTTCCTATCTCGTGTGTCCTTGCCTTATCATTGGAACCGTTAAGTATATCAGCTCCCAGTATTTACCCACGATAAGTGCTATATTGACTGGTCTATATGCATTGCTCCTCCAGGTTTATATCCTATGCATGGGTCTATTTATGTTATCTTAACTTATGTTATTTTTAACTAGCTACTGTTTGTTAATTAAACAATTTTTTATCTATATCAGCATTGGTCTTTCAACCATCACAGCTTATTATTTTAATTTGATTTGATTTTTAGGGCTTCTGCGCTTCCACACTTTCTTTTTTATTTCTAACGTTGTACAGGTGGGTTCCTGCTCAGTTTAGCTGCGCTGCCCCTACTAGTGATAGCGTCGTATTACCCTTCTTTTTGTGATTTTCTCAAATGTTTGGTCTCATTTGGGGTCATTTGTGAGAAACAATTCTTACTCTAACTGGGCTATGTTTTCTACCCCATTCCCTTCTTTATAATGCATTATTAATCGTAGGAAGCAGTAGTTTTGAATTGCCTTCTAGTCTTAATACCAATACAATACATTATTGGTCGTACATCTTACTTCTTTTTATGTAAACTGTGATTTGGGTTATTACCAAAAAAGTAGGAGACATAGGACCATATTCACACCTAAGAAGATACTTATATTTAAGATTTTACCTACAGCGCATGCATAGTAATACTGACTAGGCAAGCTACGTAGGACTTAAGAACAGAGTTTAACTTAGTGTGGTCTTTTAAGTATAGTTAATTAAGAAGGAAGAGGCGTGCAACGGCAGCCTCGGGCCATTTTTTAGAAGAGTGGATGGGGGGGAGGGATTTAAATAAAACAGGAGGGTGTGGGGAACTCCGTGCGTATTTTCCATCTTAAGAAGCCCATTCTGTCCCAGCCAGTTCTAATCTGGCTGGGAAATCAATTACTTTTGCCTCAAAGAGGCAAAGCAATCAATGGTCGGAACATTGAAGATAGTACTTTGATTTGTAAGTATAAATTTAACCCTTCCTTCCCTGCAGCCTAACCCTAAGTCTCCCCTTCTTGTAGCCTAACCCTAAGATACCCCTCCCCACAGCTGACCATAAGATAACCATCCCTGCACCCTAACCCTTATACTCCACTTCAGGCTGACCCTAACCATCCCCTTCCATGACTCTAACTCTGACTCTCCCCTTTGATGACTCTTTCAAAAGGGCCATTTTCTCCCAGCCGAAATCGATAAAGAAGTCGATCCACAGTAGAAAGAAGATGCTGCTGCTGCGAATAGTGAGTATGAATTTAACCCCCAACCCTTAACCTAATTCTTACCCTAACCTTCCCCTTCCATTACATAAACCCTAACTCTTCCTTCCCTGTAGCCTAATCATAAGACTCCCTTTCCCGCCATCTAACCCTAAGACTCCCTGACCCTATGTCTCTCTTCCCCAGAGTCTTATCCTAAAGAAGCCTCTCCTCTCTGGTCGTGTCTGCTGTGGGGGTCTCTGGCGAGTCCGAGTGTTTCTGAAAAAGAAATGAGTAAGTACGCCCATCGGTATACTTACCTATTCTAAAAAACAAAATTAGCATATGGTTGCCTTTCGAAATAGAGACAGTCAAAAATCATTTTTCAGCTGTCTTTTCTCAGTATTTTACGACAGCAACACCCACCGATCAGCCACTTGGAACTTTCAAGGTTTTTCTACTAAGATAGTCCTAACCCAATGATAATACCAATGTTGCATCATTTCTTCTTTCAACTTTCACATTCTGTTTTGGTTGATCATTTTCCAGATCCAATTATCAGGTCATTGGAATATTCATATATTAATATATATTAATAGGTGGATGTGCTTCATTTTTGTTGGTGCAGTTATTTAAAGTATCTCATAGTTGCCACCAAGGATACTAGATAAAATAACAATTTCAGCCACAACTCATAATTAGGTGGGGAGTGGACCGTGATTATTTTTGTGATGACTGAAAGTTAATTAAAATAATAGGTGCACCTCTACATAAACAGGCTAAGGATCATTGAACCAATAAAACTGTGTACATTTTAAATATCCTTTAAAGTCTAAGAATATTGCAGCATAATGAAAAATGCTTTTAAAATTTGCATAAAACATTTATCTACTAGTGATGCATACAGGCAACAAATCAAATGGAATTAAGTTGTGTAAATTAATTAACATTAATGAACTTAGAAATATGTGTGCATTCTGTAAATGAATTCCCTAATGAAATAGTAGCATACCATAAGACCATTTTAACATTATATTAATTTAATGCACTCTATATTAATTAGTAAACAAGGTATTTTGCATGAGGGACTATAATATTATATATAACATGTACTGTTGTTAATATTATTCTTCCTCTTTTTTTATTATCTCCTTATTCTGCTAAATTAAAGCACCACAGTCTCCATGCATCAGCCTGTATATAGAATCATAGAAACATAGAAAGTGATGGCAGATAACAGCCGCCCATTCAGTCTGCCCATCCACCATTTCATATGCATGTCCTGGTCTTGTAATATGTCTCTTCCTTTGAAAAATTCTAGCTGCCTCTACCTAGTTACACCCTTTTTATATTTGAAGACTGCTATCATGTCCCTTCTCTGCTTAAAGCTATATATGTTTTTTATAGGCTTTCTTTGTCATGTTCCATTTTATTTGCACATATTTGTGAAGCATCTAATGTTTTAATGCCCCTCTGTATATAGTGCCTCCTGAACTGAACTATTCTAGGTGAAGTTAGTCCACAGCTCACACATCAATTATTAATGACTTAGCACAGCATTTGTAATGTTATTTGGCTTGGCATATAAATTCATTTGCAATTTATTTACATTACTTTCCACAACAATTAATTACAATTTAGAGTTTAGAATTCTGAATTTTCACCAGTGGTAATGAGGACCCTGTATCAATATAATACATACACAGAGTTTAAATATCTATATAGGAGGAGAACTTTTTGTTAAACTCTGGTGAAATCACTATAATATTGGTTTCAAGAATTTGAGATGAAAGAAAATGAATAAAAACAATATAATAACAACAAAAACAAAAATAACTACTCCTGTGATTATATTCCTTTTGTATGTTCCATACTTCCACTATATATTTGGATCGTTAGATACTATTACAACGATATAGAAGGGAGATGTTGCAGTTGAAAAATAGTGCTTAGATAGACCAGGCAGCTTCTCTCTCTTTGAAAAACAAATATAAACAGAGTGGAAGCATCACTGAGACTACAACACAATAGAAAAGTACCAATGATGCCAATCACCATACTAGCCCAAAGGAACTCTAATGCAGAGAGATCATAACATGTGGATATGAAGACAAATGCGATGATCTAATGATCCACTCAAGTATCCTGATGATGTAGAGAATAAAAGTCACTCCTTAATATAGTCCTATGGACGTTGCAAACATCAAAAGTCACTTACAGTTCCTTCCGAGTAAGTATGGAGAGTTTCTGTGAGTATACTTGCAGTCCTTGGCTCTAGGTGTCCGTAACTGCTTCCCAGCTTCATCTCAGCGCGACTCCATCTGATGAACTTTGCGTCTCTCAGTCTCGGGATTGGGTGCCTGTGCTGTGGAAAAACAAAAGAGGACAACACACCATCTATAGTGCAATGAACCTTTATTTTGAAAAGATAAAAAAGCAAGAATATACTCACAAGAGTATTGGAAGACACCAATGTATCTTCAAAAGCGCATATGTTAAAATTTAGAATTTTGAATATGCAGTGACATATTCAAAATTTTAACATATGCGCTTTTGAAGATACATTGGTGTCTTCCAATACTCTCGTGAGTTTATTCTTGCTTTTTTATCTTTTATCGCATTAAAATTAAATCTCCCATATTTACAAAATGCCGGAGCTGAGTTTTACACTCCGCTCCCGGCGTCAGACTAACGCCACCTCAGATTGGCGTTAGTGGTAAGTATTCCGGTGATGTCCCCATATTCCCCTCTTTTCCTTCCCTAATAGCTGTTATTAGGGGGAGGAAAAGGGGGGTATGTATGGGGTGACCGTCGGAATACATAGAAAGTCCGGATTGAGAGCTACTGCGCATGTGCATCCATGCATCGCATGAATGTGAAGTACTGCGCGGACCCAGCGGCTCATCGCGGTACCTCGCAGGAGAGGCGAGTATTTGTAAATACTGTCAACGAAGCTGCCATGCTCGCTGTGATGATAAGCAAGCCTGATTCACAGGGAACGAGGAAGGTAGGTAAGTAGTGTGTACTTTGCAGCAATATTTAGTATAAGTTCCCCCAGTTCACCCCTCCAACTGGACAGTTTAAACCTAACTAATCAAAATCACCTGCGAGAGGGGTTGAAAATGGAGATTAGAACTATGGTCACTCATGAAGCCCAAAGACATATTGCTGTTTTATCCTATATGCTATACGGCTGATATATTTTGGACTCAAAATGGCAAGCTTTGCAAAAACTAACTAGATTCCACCATACCAATTGTACACATCGACCAGGAGGAGGTTTCAGCTCAACATAGGAGAGTCCTAAGCCACCTTGCTCCTATACTGCAAAGTGCTTTCTTGCATTCGGCAGCTGCCGTTTGTACTACACAGTACAGAGGTAGGATCCGGTTCCCAGAGGTATAATATTGAACTGCGGATATTATACTGCTAACACCTTTGGAACCACGGTAACCCCCTGCTTTATATCATATTTACATTTCCTTTGTTTACATACCTTATGATCAGGAACTCCTTTTCCTATTGCAGACTTTTAAACTGCTAAATAAGTTTCTGTGACCAGGATTCAGACATACTCAAATGGAGGATGTTTTTGACATTGAATGCACTAACTACATTTCTTT
Organism: Limnodynastes dumerilii; assembly: GCA_011038615.1. Classification (NCBI taxonomy): domain Eukaryota; kingdom Metazoa; phylum Chordata; class Amphibia; order Anura; family Limnodynastidae; genus Limnodynastes; species Limnodynastes dumerilii. The sequence continues at coordinate 92,213 of WWET01004624.1, read as the reverse complement.
GGAGCTAACTATTGAGCACTTTTATTATCTGGAGTAATTTCTACTATTCTCCTCTTGGATGTGTCATTTTCACATATGTATATATCCTTACAAGTGAATGATCATTCTCATAATTGACAGTTTTGTTTGAATCTGTATCATTGTATCATTGTATACATTGTTATATCTATTGCCACAGCAGTATTCCTTTCAAGAATTCTACTGTTTATAATAAAGAGTTAGTTTCTACCTGCTTGGTTGCCTTTTAGTGAATTCATCCACTGATATTAATTTTTTATTTGGAATATATTATTTTTTTTTGCTGTGTTTACATTTTCCCTTTGTGGCATATAAATTCAACATAGACCCAACCAGTTATTAAGATAGAGTGAAAGCTTAACAACATTCTGGAGGTTCCTGATAGAATTTGATAGAAGCAGTAGTTTGTTTCTCTGTAGTATAATTACAATAAGTAAATTATGATTCAATATAGATATTTTAGTGCTAATCTTTTCTTAACTACATATGTGTCATGATTTGTAAAGAAAATATTAATACTCTTACTCACTGATGATGCATTGGTAATGCTCCAGGACTCTGGGCTGGATTCAGACTTAAGAAGGAGCTTGAAATTAAGGACCTGATTCACACTTAAGAAGCCTCTTAAAATAAGAACTTAAAATCACTCCTGGGCAAAACCATGTTGATTGCAGGGGGAATTAATTTAATTGTATTCTTTGCATGCAGAGATATATCTTTGAATTGTTTACTGCGCACAGATACTGATCAGCGTTACTATCATTATTTAGACTAGACTTGGGCTGGGAAGTGACTTTAAGTTCTTATTTTAAGAAGCTTCTTAAGTGTGAATCAGGTCCTAAGAGAGGAAAGTTACTCCTGGCCAAAACCATGTTGATTTCAAGGGGAGTCAAGTTAATTGTATTCTTTGTATGCAGGGATATATCATTGCATTGTTTACTGCACACAGATACTGACCAGCTTTACTTTTACACTGTTATTTAGACTTGGGCCGGGAAACATCACCTCTCAACTCTAATACTGTTTGCAGTAGATGAAATATGACTCCCCTGAAATCAACATGGTTTAGTCCAGGAGTAACTTTGCTCTCTTAGGACCTGATTCACACTTAAGAGTGAGTTCAGATGCGCACCTAACTCACTCTTCCATCCCCCGACCCGCCACCCCCCCCATTTTTAGGTAACTTATGGCACTTACAAGTGCCATAGGGCTACCTTATGTCTCCATGCAATGTAAGTATAGACATTGCACCTCCCTGCCTCCTACCCGCCCTCCCCAGCTAATCTAAATACCTCCCCCCTCCTACTTATGCCTAAAAACGCCCCGAGGCAGCATTAAGCCGCCTCTTTTTATGGAACACGCTGTGTTATGGAACAACCTACGCTATCTACGTGCCTATCGGCTATGTAGATAGCGTAAATTACCTACTACGCATGCGCAGTAGGTAATTTCGGACCCATACACACTTAAGAAGCCGCAGCTTCTTAAGTGTGAATCAGGTTCTTAATTTCAGTCTCCTTCTTAAGTCTGGATCCAGCCCTCTGTCAGGTGGTATGTTCTTTGCTGCATGGCGCATGCAGATCACGTTTTCTAAAGAAAGAAAGAAGCACTGCCAGGTAGTGGAATGTAAATTTATTTTACATGTGTGCGTGAATACACAGTGTCGAACATTGGGATGGCTATTTTTATAACCAGTTGAATAATATGTAAGCAGAGTAACAACAGCGGCAGATATAGTGGAGGTTAATTCACAATAATGAGTAAGTAAAAGGCTAAACCAGGTTGCTGATTTATTAGAAACACTGGAATGTTGGTTTCAGTAAATTATAACAGCTTCAGGCACAGGATATCATAGTTCATGCAGTATACATGCAGTAATTCTATAGATGTACAGCATTCAATGACAGTAAAGGTATTAGATCCAATCTACTTAGGTTAAAGCTATGTCTAAGTCTGTGCAAGCAGAGGGGGTGCTCGCAACTCTCATGTATGGAAAAATGTATACAGTGGGGAACCGACATTAGATTTCCACGCAAAATGCCAGATCCAGAGCTACGTTTCCATTCCATTTCATCGCGCAGCGTATTTACTATGCACTCCCCTAGGCACTCCCCTTACTCGTATGTACTTTGCCGTTTTACGCTTGCCAAACCCTACCTTAACTTTACACAGCGTAAGTACTGATGTACGTAAAGGCTACACGTACATACCTGCCTAAGCACACCCATACTGTATGATTTAAATGCCTCACCCCGCCTCCGAAGCGTAATTAATCGGCACGGCCCTTCATACGTAGTTACGCTGTTGCTCCTAGCCTTGTACGTAGGTTCAGAGTTACGTGGCGTAACATCTGCCGCGCACATGCACAGTACATACAAAACAGCGTTTTACGTCAGTGGGTAGCGTAAATATGCTAGCGTACTTAGTTCTGGATCTACTTCATAGCCACTGTAGACCTGATTCACACTTAAGAATTCTTCCGATTTTAGGTGCGTTTATTTAAGAACGGATGCACCGCACATGCGTAGTAACTTTTATACGCTATTTGCGTATGACTTAAGTTCGCAAATTCCGTGCTTATACACTACGAACTTATAATCTGTAGGTTCGTAGTAACATACGCAAAAATGGGCGTTAAATGAATAAGCAACTAGGCAGATACGCAGATTTGGGTGGAGAGAGGCATTTAATTGACCAAATGAAGGCGCAGTTATGCAGTTAAGTTCCTAAATAGACGCCCTATGCCCTGAAATCCGGGGGCGTGCCGAGGGAGTGCTATTAGTTGCGTATATTTAGGAACCTATCGCGTTCTTAAGTATGAATCAGGTCCTGCATTCTGAGTTCCAAATGCAGCATCTTTGGAAGTCTGGATCCAATCCAAACCAATATGCTTACCTATTAAGATATGAAATATGAAGGCTTCGCATACAGAAATGTTCTGTAGCTAATAGCATAAATATCATCAGCACAGTAGATGACATTTATATAGTGTGTGTGTGTTTAGTTTCTCTTTAACAAACATATAGAACTGTATTAATAAATTTCTACATATCCATAACATTGCGATAAAGCTCTCACCTACTTTCATTATATTAAATTTCAAGTGCTGATTTTGCAAATGTATTCAATTTCTGTTATTTGCTTAGTATATTAAAAAAGTATTTTGAAAATAAATTGTTTTGCAATAAATAATAATTTAACCTTAATTCATTGGAATTAATAACTGTTTCTATATGCTTGTAATCTAGAGAAAGCATCATAAAAGCAAATATCAGCATTACAAACTAAAATATTTTTCATTAGAAAAACTTTACATATAGGTAATTTTACAGTGTCCAGAAAATGCTACACCTCAATTGGAAGAATTAATGAAATTAGATTCCTCCTCTGTTTCTTTGGAGGATCTGGTCAAAGCAGTCAATGAGACAGTGTCCCCTCTGGTTCAGAAACAGCTAACTCACCCAAACACTGCAAGAGTTTAAACACTAAGGGCTACATTTTCTAAGCTGCGGTAATGGAAAAGTGAAGATATTGGGCCTGATTCTGACCTACGCCGATGTGCTGTGCTTACTAAAGCACAGCGTATCGGCGTTCACTTACCGCGACACTCCCCTTGTGTGGACGTATGGCACCTTCCTTACGCCGGGGGGTAGCCTTCAGCCGGCGTAAGGAAGGGGCCATACGCTCGCACAGGAGCGTATGGCCATCTAGTCCGCCCTCCCACCCTCATTTAACTACCTGCCCCCCACCCACCTACACTAACCTGAACGTAGGGACGTAGGGGGATGTCCCCTCCAGTGTCCACGATCGGGCGTTGCCGTAGCAACGCTGGGCAACATCTGCCCAGCGCATGCGCAGATCGGCTGTTCTGGATCAGGCCCATTGTCCATAGCGACCAATCAGATTCTAGCTGACATTTTCTAGAATGTAATAGGAAAGTGAAAGCTAGAATCTGATTGGTTGCTATGGCCAATATCTCCACTTTTCCATTTCTGCAGCTTAGTAACCCAATGAATAAAGATTAACATAAATCTGGGGTCAGATAGATGGCTTCTCGATACGAGCCATTGAACATGTAGTTTTGGACAGTAGGGGGGGATCGTTTGAAGAAATAGGTTAGGAGGGAATGTTTCTGGATCTCGACACTGAATACGTTGAGTCCAGGAGGATTAAATGAGAGTTTTGAATTTACTCTCTTTCTGGATTAGACTGTTAATTTTAGCCTGTTAAAGGTTTTCATTTTTAATAAGTAATTATTATAAATTTACCCCAGATTTTTGTTAATCTTTATTCATTGGTTATCCCGATATATACTGGGAAAGATTTATATTAGACTATTTATCTTTTTATTAAGAATTTTTAAATATTTAATTAATTTTATTAAGAAGAAAAAAATATTTAATGTAGAGTTTAAGAGTGTATATCATTTATACTTAAATTCACATGTAATTTAATATTTTTAGTCTATATTTTTTAATGTTGTATTTATTGATATTATATTTATGAGGGCTAGGTTTTGAGCATATGTTAGAATTTGTAGAGTGGGTGGGTTGGCTGGATTTAGTATAAAAATAAATTTTTAGAACTCAATTAATGAATAAATATTGTGGGAGAGATATTTATATTGTATTGTTATTTTGTCTTTTTTGTTGTGTAATATTTAATATTTCATTTTAAAGTATTTTAGTGTGCCTCTTTTCAGTGTTGAGTTTAATTGATTCAGATATTGTTGGCTGAATTAATGTTAAATTGTTTTATTTTCATAGTCTGTTGTCATTCTGCCAAATATGCATGTTATTTGAGAAGTGTTGGTAGCAGATCCTTATACCCGGTTCGTGTCTTGTCTTGTTGCCGTTGGTCCTCATTCTGTGTTTCTTGTAGACCGTCACAGGTCGATCTCTTCAGACTCTGTTTATTCCCGCTTCCTATTTCTATCTTTGTTTTTTCTATTATTTCCGTCTTTAATTCCGCTTCTTCTCCTGGATGTTGTCTCTAGGGACCGCGACCTGTTAGGTGTCCTGCAGCCCAGACTATCCCCACCATCAGGGGCTCTAGTGAAAACCAGGCTTTAGTTAGACTCCGCAACCTGGTGACATCGCACGTGCTATAACACATTGGAGATGGTGAACTTCTGACAAATTGTTCTTTTAATCATAGATTGTGTCTGGTTTTGGGTCTTGAAAAGGTCCCAACAGGTAAATGATGACTTACACACCCACCAAAGTCTGTCTGCAACAGATGCTATATAAATCTTTTTTTACATTTGTATCCCTGTCTCCACTCATGTCCCATTACAGCTGCTGCACTTATGTCCTCTAGCTTTAAAGAGAGCACAGATGGTCATAAATGTGGACAGCTGCATGTTTTGGTTACTAAAATGTGAATTTAACTATGTGTACTCCACTATGATCTACCCAAAATATTTAAATCTAAGCATAAAAATAAATCTACTATGTACCATCATGTTCAGTGTGTATATATATATATATATATATATATATATATGGAACAACAATTATATTGTGCGCTCACGGCTATGAGTGGATAAATTCAGAGTTTTTTAGCACTAGGTCTCAAAACACGGACCGCTGCTTCTTTTCCAATGACGGGTCTCTGTTCCAGTCAAACTGCAATCTATTGGTAAACAAAATGAAAAGAGCGCTCCATAGTGCAATAAAATTCAGGTTTTAATTGGACATAAAACAGCAAATCTCCCGTCAGTACACGTACCGAAGGAGTCTCTCTATCCGAGAGTTAGAATCACAACATTCACATATATACGGCTCTGCACCAAGATCTCACGCTAGATGGTTAAGCGACAGCCTCTGGACATGTACTCCGGCCGGGTCTCGTGTAGTGCATAGGCTCACACCCTCAACGCGTTTCATCCCAGGTGGGACTTCGTCAGGAGGTAATTACCAAGCTACCAGCTCGTACTATTTATAAGGCTCTCATAATTAGGAGCCCCAGGTGTAGGAATATTTCTCATAATTATATATATATATGATACAGTAGACGGCACTCAGATATACAATCCAACTTGCTAAGAAGCCTGGAGAGGAAAATCCAGTATACAAAAGTAAAGGCAGCGGAACTCTTAGTCTTCAATGATGTAGAATTAATGAACGATCCGACGTTTCAATAACACAACGTTATTTTCATCAGGGATAAGGTAACAAACAAAACAGGGCTATATATATAGGAAATAAACTTACTCCAACCACACCGACTGGAAGCATGACACACACTGTAGCAGCATCCTGACAGTCCGGCGCAGCGGGAATGACGTCACCTCCATGCGCGCCACTGAAACCAGGGCAACGCTAGACGCTGTTCTGAGCCTGAACAGTGAGATAAAGGGCACATGTAACACCGCATCACAGGAACGTGGAACTGCTGTCCATGTGCTCACAGCTACCTAACAGAGGGCTGTGGGTATAAAACATAACAGAAAACAATTAAATATGAAAAACAACAAGGAAAAAAGGCAAACATGTAATTAAAAAAAAGCAATAATAACGATGGGGTAAAAGAGCATATATAAATGCGAGCACCTTGGCCCAATAAACTGTACAATTATCCAGATAACATGTAAACAGTAACACAAAGTTACCAATAAATGACTACAAAAGTCAAGTGTGTGAATCCACCTGGATTCACATCGTAGAAGGGCTAGTTCTCTATTTCCACCTCTACTAGATAGTGGCACATGATCAATAATCATGCACCTCAACTCTGAAAGTATATGACGTTGTTAAATAAAATGTCGTGGCACAGGTTGGTCAGAAATACCAGATGCAAGGGAGCTCCGTAGAGCAGAACGGTGCGGGTTCATTCTCTCACGAAATGTTCTAATTGTTTTTCCCACATAAATCAAGCCACAGAGGCAACGTAGCAAGTATACCACAAACTTTGTGGTACAAGTTACCACATGGCGAATCTTATGTTTGTAACCACTCCAGGGATAGGAGAAGGTGTTCCCAGATTCCATCATCCTGCAAGTGGTTCAAGGACTGCTATTCTTACCCTGTCCTATCCAATGTCCATAATTTTAAATTAGTAAAAACTTACAGGGATTTTATGCTTTACTTTTCTATGGGTTGTCCATGCTAACCTTTCAAATCTGGATGATATTTTTATATTAGATTCCTTACTTCCCAGTCTCATTGATAGATACTTATCTGATCATGCTTTCATTTGGGTTACTCAGGGGTAGATAGGGGTATTTTAGATCCTGGTGCTTCTCTATCCACTTGGCTAACTGTATATAATTTTGTGAGATGCTTAATGCAATGTAGGCAACATAAACAGTGATCAATGCAGAGCATACTATTGACCCTCTAATGTTCTGGCAATCTGCTAATGTTCTTAGAGGCTAAATTCTCTCCTACATCATAAAACTAAACTAACTGTTTAATTCCCCCACCCAAACCAACAAGGACATCTATTTTTTTAGATTAAAGCCTGTTTAACACTTAAATATTCCAGGTAGGAGACTGGTACAATAATCAACACTAAAATTTAAAGGGGTGGTAAAAAACTGGGCCATTCACTTTTGAATCTGTTTGTGGGTGGTTATGGTCTTTTTCTATATCATTGAACTCCTGAGGGTAGATGACTCCAGAATGCACAGAAGGGCTGACATCTTAGAAATCTTTCAAGAATTCTATAAGCAACTGTAACTGTAGAAAATTAATGTAGAGATAAAACACTACTTTTGGAGTACTTTGTCTGTTTTTTGTATATCTAAACAACCCGCTGGTGTGCGTAAGGTAATATCGCCGAACGTACCACCAATGCACGATAATAGGCACTCCCCTTGCTCGTACCTATTTAACATCCATACGCTCGGCAAACCCTGCCCTAACTTTTGTGCTGGTACCCGCGGCCATGCGTACGTTCAATGCATATTAACGACCCTTAGCACGCCCATACTGTACAACTTAAATGCCTCACCCCGCCCTCAGTGCGTGGTTACGGCTTTGGTATGGCAGGCACGCCCCCATGATCGGTAATACGAAGCGGTAACGTTTAAGGCCCATACGCAAAGATTTACGGACCGTAACATGAGCGTTTAATCTTCCCCACGCATGCGCAGTAAGTACAAATGGCAGTTTTTACACTTACGATCAGCGTAAAACTGCATCCAAGTGTAGGTCTGGATTAGGCCCATTGCCCATAGTGACCAATCAGATTCTAGCTGACATTCTCTAGTATGTAATAGGAAAGTGAGAGCTAGAAACTGATTGGTTGCTATGGGCAACATCTCCACTTTTCCAAACCCGCAGCTTAGTAAATCTGGCCCCAGGAGGTTACCTATGCTTTTCAATAGCTTAAGACACTCAAGGCACAAGGCCCTGATGGCTACACTGGGGAGTTTTATAAGATACTATCTCTCTCCATTGATCTCACCTTTCAGTCCATTTATAATACTATTCAAGAGACACATTCTATCTTCTTGTATTTAAATTCTGCTACTGTTATTTCTCCCCCCAAAAAATTATATAGGCCAATACCTTAACAAAAGATGGACCACAAGTTATTTGAGAAAATACATCTTACATCCTTATTTGTCCACCAGATGGAACCAGATTGGTTTTGTTTGGGACATCATCCAGTGTTAAAAATACAAAATTTCTCGCTATCCCAGGTTTCAACCTTCTGCTATCTCTAGATGTGGAAAAGGCATATATTCTAATTACAGGGGATCATTTGTTTGAGCCACTGGAGAATTTTGGCTTCCTTAGGAGATTTTTGCAATTGCTTTGTACCATCTACTTGGGTCCATTGACCTAAGTGTCTTGTAACAACCACATATCACAGCCATTTACCATTGAGTAAGGCACCTGCCAGGGACGTCCAATATCCCAGCTGCTTGTTGCCCATTCCTTGAAACCACTTGCTATTGCATTGAGAAAATTAGACTTGTTTTGAAGTATAATGGTGGGAGCATGGAGGCAAAGTTTGCCCTCTCGCAGATGTATGCTGTACATGGATGCCACAGTTATATTAAATATCTAAGAACCGAAATCTCTACTTCCTTGTCAGCACTCAACAACTTTAATTTTGAAACGGTGATCTGGGAGGTCTACTGATTGTTGTAAATCTATGATTGCCCTTGTTGTGGAGGGTGGAGGTACCCAACAGTGTCATCAATCCAAAAATATATAACATAGTTACAAAGGCTCCTTATAAAAATGTCTTTTAAAACCTGCAAATCATTGTTTCCTAAATTTTTTGGGAAAACGAAAAACCTTGGGCTAGACTTACTAAACTCGAGATTTTCAAAATCGCCACTGTTTGCTATTTTTAGTGGCGATTTTGAAATTTCAGATTACTAAAGGTGATTTTTGCTAGCAAATCATCAGACATAGGTTTTTTACAAAATCGTGGTTGTTGAGCTATCTGTGGCAATTTTTCATTTAAAAAATGATTCTACATGAAAAATATTTTTATATATGTCCCTCCCTTTATGTTTTTGTGTAAAATTTCCCCTTGTGTAGCGTTAATACCTAATATGTTCCCCTGTGGACTTAAATAAGTGTCCCGCAGTGTGCGTGACATAATTACATCTAAGTGTGACAAGTTTAAAAAAAAACACACCCAGGTTAACATTATCTAAACATTTTTCCCCAATGTAACAATATTTTACTCACTGTTCTGCCGTGTTGCTTGTAGTTCGGCTGGATCTTCTTCATCTTCTTCTTGCTTCTCCTCCGGGCAGGTCTGCGCTCCTTGGTGTCCTCCGGTGAATGACGGGCCTCATTACAGGGCTTATAGTTATAGCTTCGTGGTCCTGGGAGGTGCTGAAAATATTTTTTATGTAGGATCATTTTTAAATGTAAATAGATGTTGTTAGGATGTACAGAGGGACACTGTTTAATATGTAGGCAGGGACACTGTTTATTATTAACGGAGGGACACTGTTTAATATTAACGGAGGGACACTGTTTAATATGTAGACAGGGACAGTGTGTAATATGGACGGAGGGACAGTGTTTAGTCATTAAGGGGGGACAGGTCAGTTTTTAATGAGACAGATGGGCAATGTATGTAGTGTAGTGTTAGCGGGTCACACTGTGGTTATGGCAGCATGTCGTTAACCCTTTGCATGCTACCACTTAGGTGGCACAGCATGCTAAGGGTCAATTGGTAGCACTGGCAGCCATTTTTTTTTTACATTCAACAACGATGTCTGGTGATTTTAAAAGGGTTAATTTGCCGCAAGCTTGATTGCGGCGAATAAACCCTTAAAAAATCGACAGACATCGCTGTAGTTTTGAAATCGCTAGACATAAATCGGCAATAGTAAATTCAGCGATTTAAAATTAAAAAACTATGCCGATGTCCAGCGATTTCAAAGAAATCGATTTTAAGAAATCTACCCCTAGAGTGGTCATTGAGAAAGAGCTCAGTGTGAGTTTGAAATGCTTAAGTCAGCCGGCAGCAAGAGTTCCAATATCTTTTCCAGGACCAGCAGTGTTCATTGCATTCTACCTATACCCGGGTTTGTCACATCTATATTGGCTATCATGGACTGTCTGCATTTTACCATTTTGCTGGTATGAACATTGGCTCCTGTATCTCATTCAAAGTCTGTCTTTTTATGGTTTTGGATTTTTATAATGTAATAATAAAATTGTTTTTATCTTATTTATTTCCCTGTATCCATCCCTGTGAGGGGAAAGGGTTTTTCTTCCAGACCAAGGACCACAATTGACAATTGAAAGTTATCTGACACTTCCCACTGTTGATTCCCCAGTGCTTTGAGGATCCACCTCCCTTAATCTTGTTTCCTTTCTATTTACTTGCAAATGTGTGAACAACTGTACACTATACAGAATAAGTTTATTCTTATATATATATATATATATATATATATATATATATATATATATATATATATATTTGTAATAGTTTTTCCTATTTACAGTGGAGCTTACACACAACTTTCCTATTTATGAAGTATCTTTTGTGACATGGTGGTAAAGTTAGATTGACACCCATTAGTAAATCATTAATCAACTGATGGCTTCCTGCAGAGATCAGACACTGGAGTTGACATCATCCATTCAATTCACAAGATACACTCTCTCTATTGGACATTGAATTGGTGATGTCACCTCCATTGTCTGATCCTTGCAGGAAGCCATTAGCTGCTAAATAATAAGTAAATAAGTTTTAATGATTTCTTCAGCAGCTTGGCACACCATATATGGCGCACATTTTCATGATTTTGGGTTTGTGAATTGTTCAAATGTTTTTTTTTTAAGATTAATTGCTTCCACCTCCTGCCTATGCATTTTTATTTCCTTCCTTGCAAATAGGGTATGTATAGCCACATCTGAGTGAACACCTGAGTCAGCTGTAAGATGTAACAGCATAGTTAAATAACCATATGCCTATTACCTGCGCCTGATAAATATTTGATCATCTTTTAGCCTTTCAAGATATAAATCATAAACTTACATCATGTTCCATTCCAAAGTTGTACTGAAATAAATTAGAGTTTGGTACCATAAGACATCTGGGACATAGTATCGGATCCAGACCCCTGCATGCTTTCTGTACGTGTGGGGTCTGTCAGTACGCACGAGAGAGGTGAGTGAACTCCCCCTGTCATTTCCCTCCCTCGTGTGGATTTTTGTGTGACTTATGCTGCCATAGGGCAGTGTTAAGTTACACGAGTAATTCAGGCCATCCAATCGCTGATCTGCTCATAAATACCAAAATTTACCCTACCATACTGAAGCTAGTCTTGATCCGGTCTATAGCTATTATGCTTAGATAGTTCATTAATCATCTGCAGCAAAGTTTAGTCTCGTATATCTTCTTGGTTTTTAGCTAAAAAGAATGGCGTGCACTATGGTAAACTCTTTAGAACATTATTTGGAATAGACATTCCGGTATTTAATTGCTGACACTCAGATGTTATAGTCATTTGAATTTCCTCATGGGGCTCATTCATAGTTGCACTTTCACTTTTTCTTAGGTGCAAGTGTAGACCTGAGCCAGGGCCAGATTAACAATGGGGCTAATGGGACTACAGCCCCAGGCCTCCATCTGAAAATAGGCCCCCACACACTGCAGTGCATAAGGATGAATGTCAGGGACTGACATCCTTGTCCAAAGCATACTGTAAAGTGTGCGCCCTTGATAATTTTCAACCCCAGTCCCACATGGGCCTCAATCCGGCCCTGACCTGAGCAATACTATGTTGAACTACAAGGGGAGGGAAATTTAAATTGTGAAAGCAGAATTTGAATTAAGAGGTGAATTTTCTTAGCCCAACTCTGTTTTATAGATTAAACATAAAGCTGTGCAGTATTTGAATTCTATGTGCAAAAGTAATGTATTTTCCCTGCATGTAAAAGAAATAAAATTTATTAGCTCATATTGCAAAATTTTTTACCCGAGCTGTACACTTGCACCTGTTTTGCCCTTACTCTTTGAATCAGCCCCTATAAGTGCAATGAAAATGATTCAGTTCTTAAAATATGTTTATTGTATTCTTACTTTTAAACTATTAAATATTCCTGTGTATTTTTTAAAACATTGGCAATTTTTTTTATGTTTTGCATTCTCATTAGCGCCGCCCAGCCCTGTCTTTTTATCCTTGAGCTTTAGAAACTGGATTGACGGACTATTGGTTGAGTGCAGCACTCTACAGATTAATCAAGTTGGGTATTGTCACACCGCCGCTCTTTGGAAATACATTGTAAACTTTTCCATTTATCAGTTTCTTTATTATTTAATGCTTTATGAACCTTTTAACAACAACTTTAGATTCTGTAACTATAGATGCTTACAGCCTCCCAGAGAACACTGTTGAATAATGCAAATTTCATGAACCTAGAAAACAATCTTTGTATAATTTAAACAGTCCACTGTAAATTTTTTACAGAATTGTAACAATATATGCATTCATGTATTACCAGACAATTCAAATATTTTCTGTAAGAAATATCAATTTAAACCTGTGAATATTTTAGGTTTTCCTACATAAATTTATTCCAAATCTATTGAAGTCCTTTAGAATCTCTCACGATTCACAGCCTTAGAATATATGAAAATGTGTCTGTTACATTGCTCATTAACTGGATTGTAGATCTTTTGGGACATGTTCTTTTCAGTATACCATTCTGCACAATCTGTAATAAATTAATGAAATCTCCATTTCATCAATAAAGGAAACTATTTTGATTTTCTATTCCTCACCTTCAGAGGAAATGTGTAACTATATTCCAAATCTTGTAGGACTTTACTTACTAAAACAAGTTATACATGGGGATTGCTGATCTGGGAGGATAGCAGGTTTGATTAGAAACAGAATTACGCACCGTAAGAAATATTATTTTATCGTTTCCAGAGTTCACATAAAAAACTTAAAAACTCATCCCAAATGATCTCAACTGGGTTTAGGTTGGGTGATTGTGGAGGCCAGGTCATCTGACGCAGCACTCCATCACTTTCCTTCTTGGTCAAGTAGCCCTCACATAACCTGGAGGTGTGTTTGGGGTCATTGTCTTGTTGAAAAACAAATAATGGTCCTAGTAAGCACAAACCAGATGGAATGGCATGGCGCTGCAGAATGCTGTGGTAGCCATGCTGGTTAAGTGTTCCTTGAATTTTGAATAAATCACCAACAATGTCACCAGCAAAGCACCCCCACACCATCACACCTCCTTCTCCTTCATTCTATTTACTAAACTGTATTGATGAGGTTATTGGCATTACATAGAAACATAAAAGTGATGACAGATAAGAGCCACATGGCCCATCTAGTCTGCCCATTTGTTTATTCAAAACTAAGAATGTATAAGGAAAAAATTGCACAGACAATTTCCACAAATAAGCAGAACTATATAATATCAATATCAATAAAATTAGTGAGCCACGTCACAATAAGTCAAATAAGGAGGGTGCTACTATATGGCCATTAACAACATGCACATAGAGTTAGGGTGCTAACAAGTAGCTCCCACATAGGAAAAAGCGCCATAGTTAATAGTGCACACCTCTCTAAAACATAACCTTTAATAATCACTAGTAAAACCAGTCAAAGCTATACTGACCCTAGACCCTATTTACCCTCAATTTGGTTTACAATTTAGGATACCCTTATATTTATCCCAAGCATGTTTAAATTGTTCTACTGTATTGGCTTCAACCACCTCAGATGGGAGAATATTCCACTTATCGATCATCCTTTCAGTGAAGTAATTTTTCCGCACATTTCGTTTGAATTTACCACCCTCCAGTTTATATTCATGCCCTCGTGTTCTATTACACCTTTTCCTTTGAAAAATGGTACCCTCCTCTAGCTGGTCACAACCCTTGATGTATTTAAAAACTGATATCATGTCCCCCCTCTCCCTTCTCTGCTCCAAGCTATACATGTTTAGTTCCTCTACCCTTTCTTGGTATGATTTGCTACAAAGGCCATGGACCATTTTAGTTGCTCCTCTTTGCACAGTCTCTAATGTATTTATGTCTTTCTGGAGAAATGGCCTCCAAAACTGAACACAGTATTCTAGGTGAGGGCGTACCAGCCCGGCGCATGCGCAGATCGGCTGAAAAGCCGATCTTACGCTTACGCCCGCCGTCCTAGCGATGACGGGCATAGGTCTGGATCAGGCCCTTTGTGATTTATACACGTAGGTCTTGTGCGCCGAAGATAGTGGTGTCAGGGGTCAGCCTATCTGACTCCACCCCCTTTTCTTTTTACTAAATTTTTATCAAACTAAACCGCACGGCAGCACCTCCAACTATTGGGGTACTGTTCCATGTGTAGTGGACTGTAGTGCGATTATCCCTTTTTACTTTTACTGTATCTTTTAAAACTGCTGTTATATCACCATTTTGTGTTTGACTTTAAATTTGAAAAGTACTCGTTATTTACATTTATTTGCAGTTTGAGCATGATTTCATTGTTTGCTGTAAACATTAACTTGTAGCATGTTTACATTGTTTGCGTGAGACCTTGAGATACAAATTTGTTTAGGTATAATTTATGTAGAGATTTATATTGATATTTATGTTATAACAGCTTTGAAAGCTGAATGGTTCTTTATTAATCCTTCAATAAGTATTTATGATTTTAATAATTGTCAAAAACTACAAACAAACAAAGCCTAACAAAATCAATCTGCTTCTTAACTTAATCAATTAATGTGTTTCTTTGCTTAGCTGTGAATCATGAGGATATTAAAGATTCTAAATATACGCATGATTCATATTTGGGAAACAACGCCGTTCCTAAATATAAGCACCTAGAGATAAGACTTCTAAGAAGCTAGGGGTGTGGTTAGCATTTTTCTTTAGGATCTGTGAATCATTCTTACTTATCTTTGTGTGTGTAAATTTAGGAACATTCCTAAATTCTTTCTTAAGTGTGAATCAGGTCCTATAATGTCTGATGATAATCCAGTGTTTGTGCCTGTGGATGCCTAGGAAATGGAAACCTAAACCGCTAATCTTGCAGATATATATTGGACCTGATTCACAATTAAGAATGTGTCTTTTTAGATGCGTTTTTTTAAGTAGGGATATACTGCGCATGCATAGTACCTTAATGTATGCAATTTGCATTGGATTTAAGAATGAGGCGGCTCTTAATTACCATTACAAACCTATTTATTCAAGGTTCATAGTGACTTTAGAATGAAGGGGCGTGCTGGGAAATATTAAGAATGAAGATAAGAGTGAGTAGGTCCATTTAAATGGGGAAAGCTAGGTGTGGTTAGGCAAAAACTACGCAACTATGAACCTAAAGATAAGGTAGCCCTATTGCATTCATAAGTAGGTTAAAAGGCTAAAAACCAAGGGAGTGTCATTGGAGTCTAAAGAATTCTTAAGTGTGTATATCATCTATTATTACAAAAAATAACTAATACCTGAATTATCTTACTGCAATACCAATAACCTCATCAATACAGTTTAGAAAATAGAAGGGAGGAAGCTTGACATAATGCATTACATCAACATTTATTACCTACATGAATTACTATAGCACTTACTTGAACATACAATTGTTATGGAATATTTAAGACTATTGCAGAAGCATTGTGTCTATATTTTTTTTACTGTAAAATTCAAATACTTAAAAAGTGGTTGCTTATAACTAAAGTAAGTTTCAGTTACGCCATTTCTAACAATTCTAGTAGGTTAAGGCTGGTCATCCACTGGAAGCTACTAGGAGCGACTATGAGCTACTATGAGCTACTATGAGAACTAGCGGCTATGAGCGACTGAGGTCTTCCACTACAGGCGACTACTCGGGCGACTAGGAGTGACTGGGAAGAATATAAATAAGCAGTTAGTCGTAATAATACTTCCATGCAAACTAAAAAAAAACACCATGCAAATTTATAAAAAAAAAAGAAAACCCTTGCAAATTGAAAAAAAAGCCCATACAAAATGAACCCCCCCCCCCTTGCAACCTTAAAAAAAAATCCATCTAAAAAA
>WWET01004624.1:27003-75329 GCA_011038615.1 Limnodynastes dumerilii | reverse complement strand
AAAAAAGCCCATACAAACTGAAAAAACCCCCATGCAAACTTTACAAAACCCCATACAAAGTTCTAAAACCCCCTTGCAAACTTTTATAAACACCCCATGGTAAGTTTATAATCCCCTATATATAATATATTGCTGCCCAAAATGTGAAAAATAGCTATTTACCTGATGCTCTGTGATGATGAATCTCCCACTGTTGTCCCTCTCTGTCTTCAGGCCAGTCCTCTCCTTTGCTTACCAGGGGAAATTCTGTGCAGAGTGCCGTGCACGGCTCTATCTTGACCTCCTGACGTTCTGGCTACTACAAGCTACTACAAGCTACTAATCCAATTCTTCAGGGATCAGTCGCTTGTCGCCTGTAGTCGCCTGTAGTCGCTCGCACAAAGTAGCTTGTAGTGGACGCCTGCAAGCAAGGCTCTGTTGATTTGGATTAGTCGCTCAAAGTAGCTCATAGTAGCTCATAGTAGCTCATAGTAGCTAGTAGCTTATAGTAGCTCATAGTAGCTTCCAGTGGACGACCAGCCTTATAGCCAGGAAAAACATTTGCTTGAAGAAGTCTGTGTTGATTTTGCACTAAATGTTACCAGACTGCCACCGGGGCATGGAATATAAATGGGACCTGGTCTTTAGTATAGCCCCTGATGGTGGGTATAGGCTTGTGTGGCAGTCATCCAGCTTGTCATAATCCCTGAAAGCACAAATAACCAGTCACAAGTGAATTAAAAAGGGTATTTATTAGTGCAAACAGGAAAATACAAATAAAAGAAGAAAGATAACTGAAAGCAACATTTACAATGACAAAGCTGGGAACAATACTAAAACAAACTACTGGCACAAACACTACTGAGAACAAAGACGAACAGAAATAAGAGGGAACACTGAGCACAAAATAGGAGTACCCAAAAAACTCGAAAATAACTTACTTTACACAAAACAAATCAATTTGGCCCCCTATTTGATGACCTTCAAAAGAGTGCTTCCAAATCTAACATTGTGGGGAGAGTTTGACAATCTAGGGTCTTTAATAAGAGTTTGGACAACAAATAAGCCATTTAAAAGAACTGTTGACTGCTCAGATGACCATAACCATTAAGGTTATTTGTGTGAGGCTTTGGCCTGTTATGGAAAAAAATACTTTATACCTTCCTGCAAATCAGGAAATGCACTTGTTTATTTTTAACCTGTAGACCAAGTTAAAGGTACAAATGGAGTCCCACTGTGTGGATGGATGCCTACTCAGCACAGCTGGATCACATGCCCTGCATCAAATGTGACACCAGATTAACAAATGTGCACACGACGTGGAAATCTGCTGGACATTTCTGGACTCTATGCAAGATGCGACATGAATGGGTGAGTGTTATACTTAATTCTAATTTAAATTTTAATGTTAGTTTTTGGGTTAGGCTTGGCTTAGGTTTAGGAGGTTGGCCTATTTGGACTGAGTGCACCGGCGGACCCCACCGTATCCTATTTTAACCCACTGGCGGCACAGTAACTCATCCAACTTTTTTGTCTTTCACCTTTACAGGCTCCACACAGCAACTCCTATAGTTTAGACAGGGAGGGACATATACGGCACGGAAGTGTGAAGCGTAACCGTGAGGTTACTAGTTGTGAGGGAGGGAGAGTTCTTTTGCACCCTTAGATAGTGTAGGCTGCGTTTCTTTACTGAGCCTTATATATTTATTTAATTTGGAAATCTGTATATGTTGTTGCTGGATATATTGCCACAATTTGAGAATTTAACTTCTTATACTGTGGAATTTGTAAATTGATTTATGTGTACAATACAAACTGAATTTCAGAGCTGCTAAGCAACTAATATGTTTGTGCAATAACGTGTCGCTTTTGGAAATAGTAAATTCACCCAATTTTTGACTGATGCATATAAGTGTTTTTAATATGTGACATTAAAGATTGAAATAATGTTTTAACAAGTATAATTGAGTCTGTCTATATGTATATGGTGTGCACTAGTTAATAGGTCCTTTTTTGGGAAATTACTTTATTCGGTATTTCCCTTCCCCCCCTTTTAGGTTTAGGATGCACTGGGAAATTAGATAACACACTCAGAAATCACAATAGCAAGGCAAAACACAAGAAAAGAGCAGGTGAAATGTAGAGTAACTATTTTATAATAATATGGTGCTCTGGTTGCTATGCAAACAGCCAGGATACCACAAGGAACAGGTGAGTTTAACCCCATATAGCTATATTGTGAACTAAACCACCTTTTTATGTATGTGCTGACACATAGGGGTAGGTCCAGAACAACGTCCGTGAGTGAATTTATGCTAGCCACTAAATTCACACATTAGTACTTACTGCGCATGCGCACGGCAAATGTTACACCACGTAAGACATAGCGTAAGCGGCAGTCATGTATTAGTAGCGTATTAACTTACGAAGGGGCGTGCCAGCCATACGCCACCAGTATTTACGCTTTGAAGGCGGGGTGAAGCATTTAAATTGTACAGTATGGGTGTGCTTAGCAGCGTAGCTACGTGTGTGAAGTCCGTCCGCTAGTAGTTACGCAGCGTAAAGTTAAGGTAGGGTATGGAAAGCGTAAAGGAGCCTAACATGAAAGGGGTGTGCCGAGGGGAGTGCAGCGAAGGTACGCTAGCGTAAGACCGCAGCGTAGTAAAGGCGTAGCTCTGGATCTGGCCCATAGTGTTATATAATGTTTATTTGGAGCACCGGGCCTCTCTTGTGTTCCTTGTAGTTACACAGTGATCATTTTGGTTCTTGGCTGCACCTCTCCATTTATATATACACTTGAACACATTCCATATATTTGAATTAGAAGTGAAGCCTGTGTTTTCTTGTTACTGTTACTAGTTTTACATTAGGATCCTGACCCCTTCCCAATATGGCCGCTGCACACTGTTCAAATGGCAGGAGAGTCTTAATACAGACCTCCTGAGTACACATATAGCAAATGGATATTGACTCACCTACAGAGGATGCCTTAATGCTGGGCAGGTGAGCTTAACCCAATACAGCTATTATGTGAACTAAACCTCCTTTTTATATATGTGCTGACACATAGTGTTATATAATGTTTGTTTGGAGTGCCAAACCTGTTTTTTGTTTCCTGTAGTTACATAGTGATCACTTATGATCCTTGGCTCTACCTCTTCCATTTATATATACACCTGCACACATTTAATATATTTGAATAGAAGCGCTGCCTTGTGTTTTCTTGTTAAGGATACCACAAAGGAATGAGGGAAGACATGCCCACCAATCACTGTGTGCGGTGCTCCCCATATGCAAAAATCTAAGTTAATGGACAAGAGTAAAGCGCTGGGGAAAGCAAGCAGCTGATTTATACACCTGGCGTTCTACTAATCTCCAAAAAAACATAAGGATAGTACTAAATATATATGGTGTCTAAAAAGTGCTTCAATTCACCCTGATGTGTTGGTAAAATTTAAGTGGGTAAATAGGGGATTGGGGTTCAAAGTGAATAGTCCATGGGATAAACCCTAAAGAATTTCAAACTCTTCTTATGTTGCTCCCCTCCACGGGGAGAGGATCCAGATGAAAAAGGAAAAGACAGATAAATAGATGATATTAAAAATGGGTGTACACAAATTTTAAAGCGCACAAAACACTGAATGCAGCTAAGTGTATCCACTGGAGGAAGCCTCAAAAAAAAACCCCTAAAAATAAATAAGGGAAAAAAATTGAACACTCAAAGCGCAGACAGGTCCACGAGGGAAGTGTCAGATAAGCCACTCATAACAATATAAATAACACATTGGTGTAAGGACATACAGTCTTCAAGATGAGTAATGGAGATGTATGAAGATCCGGGGACCTTAGTAACTCTCAGAGGTGATGAAACCCAAAGAGATGAAATGAAACATAAAAAACATTTATTAGTAAAAAACAGTTAGTGAACTGTTAGTAATTAGTGAAAAACAATAAAACTAACAGAACTCCAGACCGAGGAAGCAGTGAAATTTGCAAGCAGTGAATCTGAAGCTGCCAGATATAATAGCCCGGGAAAAACGGCGCTCAATGATGCGACTGAAAGGTCCTGGGTGATGACGTCTGCGGCTGACCGGTATGACTTACACGTTTCGGGCTGCCCTGAGCCCTTTCTCAAAGTCCTATGCCGGCAATTGAAGTGCTTCTTTCTTTATGCGCACAGCTAGTGCACAATTGGTCGGTGTTTAAATGTTCATTTAAAAGTGTGGACTTATCTAATACTTCCCATAACTCATACAATCAATGATACTTTGTGAGAGGGAATACGCAAATAACAATTGAGTATGAGACATTCAAATTTAAGAGGGGTAAAACGATGTCTCAAAAAGTAATACATTGTAAACCAAGTGTTACCACTTGTAACCTCTGACAAAAAAATTACTTAAAAATTCATTACAATCAATGAAGTTATCTCAACAACAATAAATAATAAAATACAAAAAGAGTTGTGATAAGAATATTATTCATAACAATCTTTATACTGCAGAGGGGTATCATCACTCATTGCAGTAAAGATGTACCATAATTAAGATAAAGTGACAATAATTGTGATGCATAAGTGACATTGTGTACATTCTAAATTCAATATTTAAACCTAATAACAGTGTAATAACTGTGTGTAATAATTGACTACCATATTAATAATCAATATCAAAAATTACATTAAATAATTATAATGCATTAATGCAAGTGGATTAAGACAAGTATACCAGAAGAATAAAATGCAATAAATTATTGTGTGAAGAAAAAGCAAAAAATATATTTTTTTTATTAAAATAAATAAATAAATAAATAAATAAATTAAGGGCGAGGAGAACTATGTCCTATCCAATTAATAAAACCACCCATTACAACTGTCCCCCCAGGCCATACTGCTATAGACATGTGAATGGGGCAAGAGGAATGATAGGTGGTAAAAAATCAGAATACATTAAAAGAGGATGAACCTAACATGCTAATTATTAACTAATGCCATACGGGATGGATCTAGTATGGAGTGGATATATCAAGATCATGCACGGATGGAGGAGCCAAATAACCTTATTTATTTATTTCCTAAAGCCATCATTAGTAATACACCATGGAAACAGGGATAGAAACTAGTTACCTCTGACGTAATGTCATTGCACACCATAATTACACACAAAGATGGTTTATATGCTGTGTAGAAATATCTTAATTTTAGCACTTTAGAAGAAGATAAGAAATCGTTTTTATTAGAAGGAATAGAATTTATTCTCACTAATAATTATTTAAATTTTAATGGTGATTTTTATATACAACAAAAGGGCACTGCTATGGGCACCAGGTTCGCTCCATGCTATGTGAATATCTTTTTAGCAAATTGGGAAGATCATATACTTGCCCAAGCAGGAGCGGACCTGGTGCTTTGGAAGAGGTATATTGATGATATTTTTTTAATTTGGAGGGGGTCTGATGACAAATTGGACTCCTTTTGTGAGCTTCTCAGTTCCAATGATTTGAATATTTTGTTATCGTTTGATATAAGTACATCATGGGTCAATTTTTTTAAATTTAGAAATATACATTGAGAATGACTCCATCCTCACTCAAAATTATATCAAGCCAACCGATACAAACTCGTATACCCCCACAAACAGTATCCATCATACCAAATGGTTAAGTGCTACTCCCAAAGGTCAATTCCTCAGGATTAAGAGAAACTGCACGAGAGATGACACAACAAAAGTACATATTGAAAAGAAGAGGCTACAGTTTGTACATAAGGGCTATAAAGAGGATGAACCTGACAGAGTTATTGAGGAGGTAGGGATGATAGATAGGGAATCCCTTCTTGTTAAAAAGGACAAATCCAATGCTAACCCTAGATCTAAACACATTCCCTTTATATCCCAATACAGCACACAACATACAGAATTAGAAGCCATCATTAGGAAACATTGGACTATTTTGAAAAAAAAAACCCAGAATGAATGGACCATATTGGAGAATACCCCCAATTTATTTATAGAAAAGCTCCTACTCTTAAAGATAAATTAGTTAGGTCAGCTTTTCTAGACCCAAAAAAATCAGGATGTGTAAAAAGTAAGGGATTCTACCGATGTGGACAATGTCTTATGTGTAGGAATTGTCCCCAGGATCAGTCTACAAAAAAACTAGAATATGCTATTTCCAGTACTGATGGGAAAAAATTCACGATAGATAGTTTCATTACTTGTGATTCTAGGTCCTGTATTTATGTTCTAAAATGCAAGTGCAATAAACAATATATAGGGAGAACCATTAGACCCCTTAAAGTTCGCTGGGCAGAGCACTTGAGGAATATCCGGAAGGGAGTTACCACTCACTCTGCCTCAGCTCACTTTAAGGAGGTACATAACCGTGACCCTGCATATATAAATAACTTTTTCGGTGTTCGACAGGTTTTTGGTAGTTGGAGAAAAACGAACCATTTAACAACCTTAGCAAAGGCAAAAATGAAGTGTATTTTTGACTTCAATACTATGGAACCCCGAGGATTAAATCAAGACTTCGAGTTGAAATGGTTCTTATGAAGTCTGATTCCCCTTGTCACCGTCGGATTATGATGGAAAGTGTTACAGCCGCCGTGTAACGGCAGGCTGTATGCGTTACACTCACCTTGTGTCCCACTGCGCGCCCAGGGGATTCCCCAGCCGACGGCTCTCGTGGTAACAGCGTCCTGGTAACCACGCGCGCGCTGTTGTTCCTTGGCGCGCGTTCTCCCGGCAGTCTGTTATGCGTTCCCCTGTTGCCAGGGGAACGCCTCCTCGTTCTGGGTCCAGCCTATCACTGTGCATCAGACCACCTCTGGCAGTAATCAGCGCCGGTTATAGAGTCTGTTCTTCAGTTCTGTGACCTGCTGCTCACTGTGTGCCTAGTGCTTTCTGCCTAGTGAACTGATTACTGTTTGACCCACTTACCTGCCTTGATTCCTGCCTCTGTTACCTTGTGTATCCTGCCCTGGTTCTCATCCCCATTCGTACTTCCCATCCCTGCTGTACCTACCATTCCCTTGAGTGTCTGTTTATGTTGCCTCTTCAGAGGTCCCGCTGTGTGCGTGTCTGTGCGCAAGCCCTAGTGCGTCTTGTCCAGTCTTGTGAACTTACCTCCGTCCTTCGTTCCGGGTTTAGTGTTGCTCGTAGTCTGTCGCAGTCCAGTCTCTTCTGGACTGGTTCTACTCCCACTTACCTCACTACTCCCATTCCCTCAGTCTGGTATCCACTCCGGGTGTCCCTTTCTCTTCCTCGAGTCGGGTTCAACGGGGCCCGTCCAGGCTATCAGGCCGCAGCCAAATCCATCCCCACCATCAGGGGCTCTGGTGAAGACCCCCTGATAGTAGAGTCTCCGGGCTCCGGTAATTCACTCGGTTACTACCTCTTAATCCTCTGGGGCAGCCTTGGTTCTCGCCAAGGTAAACCCGGGGCGCCACTCCAGTCTACCATCTTCCTCATGACCACTCCGGTACTCTACCAGGTAAACCCGGAGTGTCGTAACAGAAAGACTTATTGAGCCCCTACGGTAAGTGATCTTGGGTGATAATGAATCATAATGAACCACTGACACCTACAGTCATACCACTCCGCAAATGCCCGAATCCATCCGAACTCGGAAGCAAAGCCTTGTGGGCCCGGCCAGTACTAGGGAGGGAGACCCCCTGGGAATACCGGGTACTGTAAGTATTTAGGGCTATAAGGTTTCAATGACCCTGGGCTCATTTCCATCTTTACTAGTTACAAATTTAAGGTTCTTTTGGTATTTTTAATAAATTCATCCTCTGGTCCTCTTTCTCCTTTTTGGACTAGTAATCCCCATAGTAATAATAATTTAACTGTTTCCTACTCTTTTTTTTTATCTCCAATTCACATTTTTAGCTGTATGGTCTTGGGGATTAATTAAATTAATCTTTTTAGCTCCTTTATCCCTGCATGACATACCATCCCTTTTTATCCTTGTTTTGCATGTCCCTAACTATATGGCTTTAGGGAATGAATAAATATGGCCTGAGGGGACAGTTGAAATGGGTGGTTTTATTAATTGGATAGGACATAGTTCTCCTCGCCCTTAATTTATTTATTTAAATTTTTTTTATTATTTTTGCTTTTTCTTCACACAATAATTTATTGTATTTTATTCTTCTGGTATACTTGTCTTAATCCACTTGTATTTACTTTAATATCACCCATGATGCATTATAATTATTGAATGTAATTTTTTATGTCGATTATGAATATGGTAGTCAGATTGATATCCACCCCACACAGTTATTACACTGTTATTAGGTTTTAAACATTGTATTTAGAATGTACACAATATCACTTATCCATCACAATTGTCACTTTATCTTAATTATGGTACATCTTTACTGCAATGAGTGATGATACCCCTCTGCAGTATAAAGATTGTTATGAATAATATTCTTACCACAAATACTTTTTGTATTTTATTATTTACTGTTGTTGAGATAACTTTTTTGATTGTAATACATTTTTATGTCATTTTTTGGTCAGAGGTTACAAGTTGTAACACTTGGTTTACAATATATTACTTTTTGAGACATCGTTTTACCCCTCTTAAATTTGAATGTCTCATACTCAATTGTTAATTGCGTGTTCCTTCTCACAAAGTATCATTGATTGTATGAGTTATGGGAAGTCTTAGATAAGTCCACGCTTTTAAATGAACATTTAAACACATGGTATGCACCAACCAATCGCGCACTAGCTGTGCGCATAGAGAAAGAAGCACTTCAATTTCTGGCATAGGACTTTGAGAAAGGGCTCAGGGCAGCCCGAAACTCGTAAGTCATACCGGCCAGCCGCAGCCGTCATCACCCAGGACCTTGCAGTCGCATTGTGGAGCACTGTTTTTCCCAGCTATTACATCTGGCAGCTTCAGATTCACTGCTTGCAAATTTCACCGCTTCCTCGGTATTGACTTCTGTTAGTTTTATTGTTTTTCACATTTGATTCATCACTAATAAATGTTTTTTATGTTTCATTTCATCTCTTTGGGTTTCATCACCTCTGAGAGGTACTAAGGTCTTCATACATCTCCATTACTCATCTTGAAGACTGTATGTGCTTACACCACTGTGTTATTTATATTGTTATTAGTGGCTTATCTGACACTTCCCTTGTGGACCTTTCTGCACTTTGAGTGTTCCATTTTTTCCCTTAGTTAAATAGATTAATATTTACTTCAAACAATTTAAAAAATGTATACACAATGAAAAACAATAGATCTTGAGAAAGGGCTGCTCCAGCCCGAAACGCGTTAATCGTGTAAGCAATATCCAGTACCTGTTCGGACAAGTGACCAGAGGGAGACGGAGTGTGTACGGCGGTGTTTAACCCGGGACTTCCATCTTCTCATCACATCGCATGCCTCGTGGTTTGGCCTATGGACCTCTGAGTTGCGGTACAGCCTGTTTTTATAAATTTATGGGACCTATTGTTTTTTTTGGTTGTTTGAAGTAAATATTCATCTATTTATCTGTCTTTTCCTTTTTTATCTGGATCCTTTCCCCACTTAGGGGAGCAATGTAAGAAAAGTTTGGAATTCTTTAGGGTTTATCCCATGGACTATTCACTTTGATCCCCAATCCCTTATTTACCCACTTAAATTTTACCAACACTTTAGGGTGAATTGTAGCGCTTTTCATACACCATATATATTTAGCGCTCCCCATATGGCTAATTAGCATGTCGCCATGTGCATGTGATTTCATGATACATGCAATTCGAAGGATGCAGTAAGGAAGCAGGTAAGTGTTTACATGCCATTGTAACGGCATGTAAAAGGGCAATGGTTAGGCTAAAGAAAAGTGGGGGGTAGGATAACTGTAGTGTTTGTGACATCTTCAATAAAATAATACTGTAGACCTTAGTGTTGTGAGTAAATTAACCCTGTTGTGTACATTTTTTAGACATTCATGCACGGTCGACCTAATGTTGTCAAGTGTATAAATGTAGCAAAAATTACTTTTTAACTTGTATACTACACCACAATATATATAATATGCACTATATACCTCCTGGTGGCTCATTCAGGCAGGTGAAAATACCAGAACTGTTTCTGGTCCCTTAAAGCCAATCTGGTTGATCTTTAGCATAAATTAAGTACTATGGTTTACATCAAGTCCAAGAAAGGCCTGTATCTATTTGTGCTTTATCATGCTGTTTGCTTTACTGCTTTGGTCTAATGTGTATCAAGCTAATGCTTAATATTGCTTAATTGTTTTTAAAGTTTTAATTTATAGTGACCTTTTACGGTTTTTCTTTCAAGCACTTTAAATATTTAGTATAATTCTGCATAATTATAAACTAAATTTTTTACTTTTCAATTTAACAGGTTCTAAGAATATTCTTTCAAGGACCGCAACCAGAGCTGACCCTAGCCATAGGGAGTATAGGCAAATGCCTAGGCCACAGATATGCCTAGTATGGAGCGCCAGGACCACAAATAATCTACGTCTTTTAAGTGCTGGCTGCACTCCTTGTAATGCAAGGAGCTCAGGGTCTGTCTCTCTCCCTGATCTCCCTACATCACAATGGTTACATCAAATGAGTGACATCAGCACGTCAGTAACATCACATATGATATCCCATTATGTGTTATGGCCTGATGGAACCGACTTAAGAATCCCCGAGAAGCAGCAGCAAATAGGTAAGTGTATATATGGGGTATATGAATCACAATTTTGTATACTCCACCAGATGCCTGAAGGAAGAAAGAAGAGAAAGGAAAAATGAGAGAGCGTTAAGGTAAGTGAACTTACTGTTATTTATAACACTGGAGATCTACCTTTACCAGGTGTCCCTTAAGGTGTCAGAGAAGATAGACTATTCAGTCTTGGATAGTGTACCCGCATAGGGGGGTGGGGGGGACCAATAAAAATCTTGCCTAGTGCACCTTATTGGTAATGGATGGCTTAGACAGCAGCATTCACCTACCCAGTTATTAATATATTGCACTGATTCTTTTTAAGTATATATGGCCTACGAATACCAGAGTATTTATAAATCTTTGCAAGTATATCTCTAAACATTCTTTCCAGCAGTAGTATAATTTTCCTATTTATATTTTTTACTTTTTAAAAATGGTAATTAAACTTTATAAACACATAAGCACAACATTTAAAAGAAATGGCTAATAAATAACATTGCAGTATTATTTTTCTACACCGTTGTTTTAAATATACTATATCCTATAAAGGTAAATTAACAAGACTTGTAATTTGCATTAATTGATCTGTCAGTTTGATATTCACCTCTTAAAACCCTCAATATTGAAAGTATGCAATTAGTTTTTATGTAATTGTAAGTTTTGAAAGGTCATCACTCCAGGAATAAAATTACTTTTTCCTTCCAACAAACAAACAATAGATTATTTCTAAGACTCGTAAACTCAGTCACAGATGAAACATTGAACACATTCTGCCACCTTTCTGGCCAACACTGGATTTACCAAAGCAAAATAAAAACTGCTGGTTTGAGCTATCCTCCCTGTAAGCAGGGATTTTTGAAAAGGTGCTTGGAGTACAGGGTACTGGCACCTGTTTCAATGAAACATAAAGTCATTTTAGTTGAGTAATTGTATCAACTTATAATTTTTGGTGAGTATCTATACAAATATTTTCCATGTGTTCTCTCAATAAACAGAATTGAAAGCACATGGGGTAGATCCAGAACTACGTTTGCCGTACGTTTATTCGCGTAGCGTATTTTCGTGCGCGTAACTTCGTTACACTCCCCTCGGCACACTCCTTGAACATACGTATTTTGTCAAGATACGCTTTCCCAACCCTACCTTAACTTTTTCCAACGTAACCGCAGTCATTCGCACACGTACGTATGGGCTAGACAAATTTACGCGGCTAAGCACGCCCATACTGTACACTTTAAATACAAACCCCCGCCTACTTCACGTATTACAGACGTATTTTGGGCACACGTAAAATTGGCACGCCCACACGTAAGTATTTACGTGACACATACGTGAATGGCCCATAAGTTCACAATTACGCTACGTTACGGAGCGTATTTTCTATGGTGCGCATGCGCAGTAGTTACCAAAGGGCGAATTTACGTGTCCACCACGCATAAATTCGCTCAGAAGCCTAGTTCTGGATCAGGCCCCATATTTGTATAATTATAGAACTTCATAGACAGAGGCAGTCCTAGGCAAAATGCACAGCTTAGAGGGTCCTTCTGAGGACAGTGTATAGAATTGAACCACATATTGACCTACTGTGGGGTCTCAATGCCGCAAAGCGGAGAATTTTAGTGGTGGCTGAGGCTGTCATTAGGGCTCATCAAAGATTCTGTGAAAAATGCTTAGGAAGTCTCTAAGTTTTGAAAACAGAGGACCTGACTTTTCCAAAGTGTTGATACCCAAGATAAAGCTTGACCGGTTAGTAAGGAAATTATAAACACAGCCTTTGCTTTTTCAGAAGTGAAGTTTTCGGAATGTATTTCAAAGTCTAAGCTATACTGATTTAAATATCTCAGAACGTCTTGGGATCTAGGCAAACTAGAACCACTGACAGGAGGAACAGACATGAGCAAAGGTGGAGTAGCCTGTGTTGTCATAGAAGTTTGAAGATTTCCCATCTGGTTTGCTAGCTCATGAAGACAGTTCATAACTTGACCCAGGTTAGCTTCTTGACGTGAAATCCGGTCTGTCATGAATTGGATAGATACTGCCCCCTTGAGGATTTTCCCCACATAAATCTATCAGGCAATAACAAAAGGTCATGGAGTTACCAGGTTGAGTATCCGTTCTGGGTTCGCTGGGGCATGTTGAGTGGTCTTGTTTTTAAAAGAAGCTCGGTGGTCTCAAGTAGGCCCTGCTTATGGACTAGTAGTGACTAGACTGAGGCAATAGGGACACAGAAATATTGCAGAGGGGACTGGACTAGACTGGACTGAGGCAATAGGAAAACAGAGCTATTGCAGAGGGGACTGGACTGGACTGGAACCAGGACTGAGGCAATAGAGACAAAGAGCTATTGAAGAGAGGACTGGATTGAAGAGGCAATTGCCTCTTGTCATCCTGCTGTGTGAAAATTATTGCTACAGCTACATGCTTCAGTTTAGTCATCTGCTGTGTGTAGCACCAATCTTTTCTGCTGCAATAGAATCTGTATGCAATAATCCTTCATCAGCCTGTTACATCTGCGGAGGTGTAGCATGGACATGGTCGGCAAGAGCAGGTGAGAGACACCCCCTCATACCGCAGTAACTACCACAGTTTGTGACAGTTCTTCATAGACAATTGTTGAAAGGCTGTATTTAAAGTGAAATGCAAAAACAACACATCCTGCAGTTTAAATATCCCATGCAATTAATGGGTTTTGGAAGAGCAATTATGATATGAACCCAAATATGTATGTAAGTGGAAAGTTTTGCATAAGCACAATGGGCCTGATCCAGATTTAAGACCGTTTTTACAAGTGTACCTAAGTTATGCACTACTAAGGATAATGCACACCCCCTGGCACTTCCCCCTCACATATGTAACCTAGCTGACTTACACGTTCAGAACCCAACCTTGACATTTCCTAGCGTATGTATGGTCATCCGTAATGGCCATGCGTAGTGATGTCATACTCTATCATACAAATCACTGATCGTACATAAATTGTTTACGATGCGTAAAGGCTGGCGTGCGCATGCGCAGTGCTCTCCCACGGCCAGGCTAATGCATGCTACATGTGTAAATTGGCTGTCATTATTAAGTTCGGATAAGGCCCAATGACACTTTCTGTTTGCAGCTCCAGGATTAGTCCATTGCTATTCACAGTGTGAAAAAATGTCTCAGCTTGAGTCAGCTCAGGAGTCTCCCTCTCAACATGGCCTTTGCACTTTTTTAATACTTCAGTTTGCTAAGATGCATATATTGGTCTAAAATGCTGTATAATTTTTTATCCTATCCTATTCTATTATATCCTCATTATCCTACAGGGTTTAGTGTAATTTTCCTAAATCTTGTGGTGTGTCTAATATGTTTTATACTGTAGTACCAGTGATGTTAAATATAATCTTGCTTTTTAACACTTATATCTGGTTATATCTGCTTTAAGGTAGATGGGGCTGATCCTCAGGAACAGCCGCTAGGGGAATTACGCATGCCGATTGCATAATTCCGCTGTCAAGAAGGTTGTGCAACCTTCTTACGCTAGAGTAGTGCCCGGCATACGTAACGTATATTACGTACATCGGGTGTTACGTAAAAGGGGCTGCCCCCCCTTTTACGTTTGCTGTATCGCCGCCATATAGGCGGATATAGGCATTTAAAATTAGGGCTCGGACGGGGGAAGCAGCATTAAGTCAAGGTCTGCGGACGTAAGGCCGGAAGTCGTAAATGTTAAGGTAGGAATCTGGACACATAAGATTTTACTACCCTTAGAGGGGAGTGCATGGGATGTGCACTCCCCGATACCCTGCCAGCCGTAACGACCTCTGGATTCCGCCCGATGTTGGTTATTACAAATACTGTTTATCAATCATCTTGCTACACATCATTTACACAAATCTAATCCCTTTTTGCTGTCTTCTAAGTGGACGTGCATTTTCTTGGGTTATTTTTCAGTTGTTATTCTCAAACTATCTTTAAAACCTTTAAACTTTTTTGTTATTTTAGTTTTCTTTTTTTGTTGTTTTTGATCTTAATATACGCTGGCGGTCGTGATTCTTTGCTGTTTTGAGTAATGAAGGAAACATTGATGTGCTTGTACTTTTTCTTCTCCCTTGGTTTCAGTAAATTTTCCATATTAGTGACTTTTACTTGATATGCTGCACAAGGTCATGGTTGTTATTTTGATCACGCAATCTTTCCTTTAAAGTTTAACTTAGGTGTCCTACTTATTTAGAACAGTTTAACCATATATGGGTAAAATGACCTTTCTGTATATTTCAAAGCAATGCTTACAGATGACAGGGATAAATTAGATGCAATAGACCTTATCTGGAAAGGTTTTGTTGGATGAATTTTAATTTTTAACATTCAACTTATCCAGAACTTGTTCTCTGTTATGGTAGCTGATTTAGAGTTAAGATACACACCTTTTCATATGTGTAAGTGTAGCAATTTTTAGCACTGCCCATGTACAGTATATTATAAGCAAGTGTTAAAAAGCTTAGGCAAAGAACCCAATCCATTTGTATGAGATTATATGCGCTGAGAGCTAGTCTAAAGGGAATGAGAATGTGACAGTTTTTTTTTTGTTCTTTTCAGTTTGGTTGTCAAATTTCCATTTGCTTCCTCCAGGACTCCTGCACCAGCTCCTCGGTCTCTTGCCTGATGAGCAGTTTCAGCTCAAGGCATAGGGGCCACAGTTCAGGGGACCCCGAAAACAAGTGGAGGATTGCAGCTGCAATAATCTCCACAGCAGCAGTCAGCGCGGCAGGTAGGGGCGCTTTGCAGTGGAGGGGTTGCTATTTAAAAACTTTTAAAAACATTTTTTGGTTGGTTTGAACATGATACATATAGCACACGATCTGCTTTTTCAAAGAAAATTAATTATTTTTCACCTTTTTTTTCAAATTAATATAAAAAATATTTTCTATGGAAAAGCAGATAGTGTGCAATATGTTTCAATTAAGTACAGCTTCAAGTCAAAACAAAACTCACTGGGTTAAAAACAGTATATAGCCATGCCTTGAGGATGGACAGAGCTATGTAACCAGTGATGTGAGATCTCCAACATTTTAAGCAGACATTTACCTATCCACAACACCGTTAGATCTTTGAAAAAGGCATTATGGGACAAAATTAAAGTTGCAGGGGTTTTACTGGACAATTCCATAAAATTAATAACTATGGACCGTATTCAGAATTAAGAACGTCTGGTAATTTACGCACGCAAAATGCGTAAGTGGAGTGATTTCTATTCAGGGCGCATGTGCAGACCATGGAGATAGGAAGCGTAATTGGAATGATGCGTAAGTAATTTCCGTACGTCAAAAAATGCGTACGAACATAAAAGATCGGACGGATTATTAATAAGTAGGCGTCAATCGGAATGTAAATAGCAAAAAATAGGCGTGGTAATGCAGTAAATGTGTGGTTGTATTTGCGAACGTTTAACTTCCGTCACATATACGCACGCTAATGATAAGGCTGCTTTCACAACACGGAAGTGTTCCAAAATGTATTCATTTTGCAAAACGCACTTATTTTGTATTAACGTACGGATCTATTACGAACGCACGGAAAATCTTCTTAAATCTGAATCCGGTCCTATATTAATTGTTCCACATCTGATATATTGCGTTAAATTTCCCTGTTTAATTCCCCTGTTCATTTATTTAAGAGTATCTTGTAATAACTGCAATGCAAAATCAGACTTGACAACATTCTAGCCCTTAAGCAATGTGGCCTATCACTTTGGAATTATGGATTATATATTAGTTTTTGAGCTATGGTGAATGAACATATCAGAGGGGTGTGTGGGGGTCTGGAAATAATAAGGGGTGTGTGGTTCAGGAATTAATAAAATGAGAAAGTACAGATATTTTTCTTATGAATTCAGTATTACCATTTAGTCTGGAGAAATCGCCTACACCGCTTTTCTAAATAGTTTTGTAATAATAGTATAACCAAATAGAGGAAGCATATAATTAACATCTTAAGCATAATTTAATAATTTGTTTGCATTATAACTGTTATTGAAGTAATATTACATGCAAATTATATTTGTGGATGAATATCATCGACTGCACCTTATGCCATAATTAATGTGTCAGATTATCAAATTATAGTTTTTTATGGATAATGGTAAGAGAACAACAGGTGACAAAATGCCATTTAACCGGTTAATGACAAAGGTTAACCGAAATTGGCCAAACTTTATTTGTATACTCTGAAATTCATAATTACGGCTTTCTATGCTTTGAATAACTGTAAATATAATTCTGTTTATTTTGATTGTGAATTAAGGTGCTTTTAACAAACAAAGCATTTCTTTTGAATAACAATTATTTTGAATTATCCATGTAGATACATACGTTCTAATCGCTGATTGGTTCACGCGGCCTGTAAATAATCTACGGTAGTAAATAAACAATGCCCTGATAAAGAAAGCAAAATAGCAAATATAGCAGTTGGCTCCTTAGCCATTCAACTTGACTGGGTTCTTGCTACGCCACCATTACAGCACTTTCAGAGATAAATAGGAGCTCCTCATAAAACAGCTGATCATGATGGAGCGTATTCACACTTAAGTGAGTGTAGACTCTACGTGCATATTTTTACAATGAGATAAATTGCACATGCCCAGAACCCAAATATATGCACTGAAACCATGGCCAACTGATTCACATACATGGACATCAGACTTAGGGCTGATGCACGCTTCGTCACAAAATGAGTCCCGTATGCGTGGCTAAAGGGGCAAGACTCTTAATGCAAATTAGCAGTACACAGGCTACTAAAGTACAGTATGGATGTTCCGAAATAGTTTCCGCAAAACACTCCTATTTGTGTATCAGTCCTAACTAACATTCACATGGGAATATTTAAGGTAGCCCTCAACCATTTGTATGTTGAAGAACCGTATTGTTTGCTGTGTGGCCATGCGTCTTCTACTTAGTTCAGGCCACACCTGCTGTGTGTTTATAATCAATGGATGTGTGTTTTTAAATTAAACAAATAAAAGCATGTTCATTTAGTCCAATGCTGATTTTACAATTTGAGCAAGACTTTAACATTGTAAAGGTGCCATTATTTAGTTAGTTTGTGAATTATTTTTCATTTACTTTTAATTCTGTGAACGAACACCATTACATTTACTTATATTTAATTGTATGGGTTGTTTGTGTTGTTTTTGTTTTCTAAATGCATAATTTTAAATTGTTTAATGAAAGTCTCTATATGTAGTGGATCATTTTATTTAGAACGTCATGCAGTATGGGTCTTTGTGTATTGTAAAGTATGTCATGATTAATCTCATTTCAAGTTGTATTTTAATGGTTACTTTTGGTTACATATGTTAATGAGAGGACGTGCTGTTTAAAAAAATAAAATAAAATAAATATAACTTTTCCAAAGCCTAATCAGTGCGTTTAGTTACGTATCTTTGAATCATAAGCAATTTTAAGCACCATTAAATGATCAGACTCACAGCTGATAAAGTCCGCACGTGCCTGATTATAAGCAGGAAAGACTTACGTCCTTATATTGCACTCCCAACACAGGGGGAGTGATTAATCATTTTTTTTTCTTTTCTCTGAATCGGCGGATTTTTCACGTGTATATATTTAGGTAAGTTCGCAATTTTACTCTAGTGTGAATCAGGTCCGATGACTGACTGAAATTATGTAACTTTTAACCAGTTTGTTTTCTCTGTCTTTTTTCTCAAATATCTGGATAATTTGGATATTAAAAGCATATTGTACATTATTGTGGCTGTTAAGTAACAGTAATCTCATACTATCTTTTAAATATTTTGCTGACAAAAATTTGGAAACATTTGATACAATTAATAAATATTTTGATAGATTATTCTTGGAACACATTTACTAACTTTATTTCCATTGTCATGTGAAAACAGGCATTACATAAAAATTAAATGTATTTATAAACCATGGATCACCATGGAAAACATGGCAAGCCAGGTAAATTTTGGATGTTTCTGCTGACTCGTTCTTCTCAGTGCAGACCAACACTACATTATAGTTACTAAATATTTACACTCCATCAATCTCCCCTTAATACCTCCTTTTCCTCCCCCTAATAGCTGTTATTAAAAAGTAAGTAAGTAAAAAATAAATTAATTAATAAACAATAAAAAAAAAAAAAAAAAGAGATAGAGAGAAAAGTATAAACTTAGCTGTCCGGGTGACTTAGATGACTGAAAAGTCCTGACATAAACACACTGTGCATGCATAGGACTTCATTTACCCTATGTTTGAATGAAAAGTCCTGCGATGACCTCACAGGTCATCGTGGAGCCTCTCCGGTGGGTCGAGTATTAGTAAATTCTGTGAATTGTCTGTTATTTAATAACTGGGGTTTATTTGTTGCAGTTTACCAGTGCAGTTGGCGTCTCAATCTTCTTTGAATATATCATTTAAAGTTTGTAGTCCCGAAAACCAATACCTAGAGACGCTTCATGATCATGATACATTTTGTACAGGGAAAATACACCCGTACATACTACAAAACTAACATCTGACTAATAAAAGCTCTTTAACTACACTATATTATATAAAATACTTTTCCCTTTTAATTTTTTTTATTATTATTGCAAACTGCATATTTTTTGCTGTCCGTGCCAGTACATTGCACAATGTTTAGGGGTTTTCTTTTTACGGATATTTTTGGATTTGTTGATCCACAATCTGCATGTAGTAGAGCAGAACACTTCTACTCCTATTATATATTTATCTATCTATCACAATGTTATTGATTTTTGACCCATATGGAGTTATGACAATTTGTGATAAACAGGTTTGCAGAACTGGGCACATTATTCACTTTCATTCCACGCTTATTATATTGGGGGTGGGAGTCAGTCCCCGGTTAGAAAATCCCAATTTCGAAAATCTCTATTTCGACCACTAAATTGCGAATTTTTGCTATTTCGAATTTTCTCTATTTCTACTGCTCCCCTTTTCGAATGTAATAGTTTGCGAAACATGCACATTTCGAATATTTTTCTATTTCAAATTTTCTATTTTCGAATTCTATATATTGTGAATATTCCCTATTTCTATAGATTCATTTTCATAAAACACCCTATTTAGAATATGTTTTTATTTCAAAATTTCTATTTTCGAATCATTTCTATAGCTATTGGTCTCAATTTCGACTACTACTACTAATGCCTAATGCCTAATGCTAAATAATAATAAATACTTAAGCGTAATAACTAAATAATAATAAATACTTAAGCGTAATAACTAAATAATAATAAATACTTAAGCGTAATAACTAAATAATAATAAATACTTAAGCGTAATAACTAAATAATAATAAATACTTAAGCGTAATAACTAAATAATAATAAATACTTAAGCGTAATAACTAAATAATAATAAATACTTAAGCGTAATAACTAAATAATAATAAATACTTAAGCGTAATAACTAAATAATAATAAATACTTAAGCGTAATAACTAAATAATAATAAATACTTAAGCGTAATAACTAAATAATAATAAATACTTAAGCGTAATAACTAAATAATAATAAATACTTAAGCGTAATAACTAAATAATAATAAATACTTAAGCGTAATAACTAAATAATAATAAATACTTAAGCGTAATAACTAAATAATAATAAATACTTAAGCGTAATAACTAAATAATAATAAATACTTAAGCGTAATAACTAAATAATAATAAATACTTAAGCGTAATAACTAAATAATAATAAATACTTAAGCGTAATAACTAAATAATAATAAATACTTAAGCGTAATAACTAAATAATAATAAATACTTAAGCGTAATAACTAAATAATAATAAATACTTAAGCGTAATAACTAAATAATAATAAATACTTAAGCGTAATAACTAAATAATAATAAATACTTAAGCGTAATAACTAAATAATAATAAATACTTAAGCGTAATAACTAAATAATAATAAATACTTAAGCGTAATAACTAAATAATAATAAATACTTAAGCGTAATAACTAAATAATAATAAATACTTAAGCGTAATAACTAAATAATAATAAATACTTAAGCGTAATAACTAAATAATAATAAATACTTAAGCGTAATAACTAAATAATAATAAATACTTAAGCGTAATAACTAAATAATAATAAATACTTAAGCGTAATAACTAAATAATAATAAATACTTAAGCGTAATAACTAAATAATAATAAATACTTAAGCGTAATAACTAAATAATAATAAATACTTAAGCGTAATAACTAAATAATAATAAATACTTAAGCGTAATAACTAAATAATAATAAATACTTAAGCGTAATAACTAAATAATAATAAATACTTAAGCGTAATAACTAAATAATAATAAATACTTAAGCGTAATAACTAAATAATAATAAATACTTAAGCGTAATAACTAAATAATAATAAATACTTAAGCGTAATAACTAAATAATAATAAATACTTAAGCGTAATAACTAAATAATAATAAATACTTAAGCGTAATAACTAAATAATAATAAATACTTAAGCGTAATAACTAAATAATAATAAATACTTAAGCGTAATAACTAAATAATAATAAATACTTAAGCGTAATAACTAAATAATAATAAATACTTAAGCGTAATAACTAAATAATAATAAATACTTAAGCGTAATAACTAAATAATAATAAATACTTAAGCGTAATAACTAAATAATAATAAATACTTAAGCGTAATAACTAAATAATAATAAATACTTAAGCGTAATAACTAAATAATAATAAATACTTAAGCGTAATAACTAAATAATAATAAATACTTAAGCGTAATAACTAAATAATAATAAATACTTAAGCGTAATAACTAAATAATAATAAATACTTAAGCGTAATAACTAAATAATAATAAATACTTAAGCGTAATAACTAAATAATAATAAATACTTAAGCGTAATAACTAAATAATAATAAATACTTAAGCGTAATAACTAAATAATAATAAATACTTAAGCGTAATAACTAAATAATAATAAATACTTAAGCGTAATAACTAAATAATAATAAATACTTAAGCGTAATAACTAAATAATAATAAATACTTAAGCGTAA
This sequence comes from Limnodynastes dumerilii, assembly GCA_011038615.1. NCBI lineage: Eukaryota > Metazoa > Chordata > Amphibia > Anura > Limnodynastidae > Limnodynastes > Limnodynastes dumerilii. The sequence goes on along the minus strand of WWET01004624.1, from coordinate 53,599 downwards.
TAACTAAATAATAATAAATACTTAAGCGTAATAACTAAATAATAATAAATACTTAAGCGTAATAACTAAATAATAATAAATACTTAAGCGTAATAACTAAATAATAATAAATACTTAAGCGTAATAACTAAATAATAATAAATACTTAAGCGTAATAACTAAATAATAATAAATACTTAAGCGTAATAACTAAATAATAATAAATACTTAAGCGTAATAACTAAATAATAATAAATACTTAAGCGTAATAACTAAATAATAATAAATACTTAAGCGTAATAACTAAATAATAATAAATACTTAAGCGTAATAACTAAATAATAATAAATACTTAAGCGTAATAACTAAATAATAATAAATACTTAAGCGTAATAACTAAATAATAATAAATACTTAAGCGTAATAACTAAATAATAATAAATACTTAAGCGTAATAACTAAATAATAATAAATACTTAAGCGTAATAACTAAATAATAATAAATACTTAAGCGTAATAACTAAATAATAATAAATACTTAAGCGTAATAACTAAATAATAATAAATACTTAAGCGTAATAACTAAATAATAATAAATACTTAAGCGTAATAACTAAATAATAATAAATACTTAAGCGTAATAACTAAATAATAATAAATACTTAAGCGTAATAACTAAATAATAATAAATACTTAAGCGTAATAACTAAATAATAATAAATACTTAAGCGTAATAACTAAATAATAATAAATACTTAAGCGTAATAACTAAATAATAATAAATACTTAAGCGTAATAACTAAATAATAATAAATACTTAAGCGTAATAACTAAATAATAATAAATACTTAAGCGTAATAACTAAATAATAATAAATACTTAAGCGTAATAACTAAATAATAATAAATACTTAAGCGTAATAACTAAATAATAATAAATACTTAAGCGTAATAACTAAATAATAATAAATACTTAAGCGTAATAACTAAATAATAATAAATACTTAAGCGTAATAACTAAATAATAATAAATACTTAAGCGTAATAACTAAATAATAATAAATACTTAAGCGTAATAACTAAATAATAATAAATACTTAAGCGTAATAACTAAATAATAATAAATACTTAAGCGTAATAACTAAATAATAATAAATACTTAAGCGTAATAACTAAATAATAATAAATACTTAAGCGTAATAACTAAATAATAATAAATACTTAAGCGTAATAACTAAATAATAATAAATACTTAAGCGTAATAACTAAATAATAATAAATACTTAAGCGTAATAACTAAATAATAATAAATACTTAAGCGTAATAACTAAATAATAATAAATACTTAAGCGTAATAACTAAATAATAATAAATACTTAAGCGTAATAACTAAATAATAATAAATACTTAAGCGTAATAACTAAATAATAATAAATACTTAAGCGTAATAACTAAATAATAATAAATACTTAAGCGTAATAACTAAATAATAATAAATACTTAAGCGTAATAACTAAATAATAATAAATACTTAAGCGTAATAACTAAATAATAATAAATACTTAAGCGTAATAACTAAATAATAATAAATACTTAAGCGTAATAACTAAATAATAATAAATACTTAAGCGTAATAACTAAATAATAATAAATACTTAAGCGTAATAACTAAATAATAATAAATACTTAAGCGTAATAACTAAATAATAATAAATACTTAAGCGTAATAACTAAATAATAATAAATACTTAAGCGTAATAACTAAATAATAATAAATACTTAAGCGTAATAACTAAATAATAATAAATACTTAAGCGTAATAACTAAATAATAATAAATACTTAAGCGTAATAACTAAATAATAATAAATACTTAAGCGTAATAACTAAATAATAATAAATACTTAAGCGTAATAACTAAATAATAATAAATACTTAAGCGTAATAACTAAATAATAATAAATACTTAAGCGTAATAACTAAATAATAATAAATACTTAAGCGTAATAACTAAATAATAATAAATACTTAAGCGTAATAACTAAATAATAATAAATACTTAAGCGTAATAACTAAATAATAATAAATACTTAAGCGTAATAACTAAATAATAATAAATACTTAAGCGTAATAACTAAATAATAATAAATACTTAAGCGTAATAACTAAATAATAATAAATACTTAAGCGTAATAACTAAATAATAATAAATACTTAAGCGTAATAACTAAATAATAATAAATACTTAAGCGTAATAACTAAATAATAATAAATACTTAAGCGTAATAACTAAATAATAATAAATACTTAAGCGTAATAACTAAATAATAATAAATACTTAAGCGTAATAACTAAATAATAATAAATACTTAAGCGTAATAACTAAATAATAATAAATACTTAAGCGTAATAACTAAATAATAATAAATACTTAAGCGTAATAACTAAATAATAATAAATACTTAAGCGTAATAACTAAATAATAATAAATACTTAAGCGTAATAACTAAATAATAATAAATACTTAAGCGTAATAACTAAATAATAATAAATACTTAAGCGTAATAACTAAATAATAATAAATACTTAAGCGTAATAACTAAATAATAATAAATACTTAAGCGTAATAACTAAATAATAATAAATACTTAAGCGTAATAACTAAATAATAATAAATACTTAAGCGTAATAACTAAATAATAATAAATACTTAAGCGTAATAACTAAATAATAATAAATACTTAAGCGTAATAACTAAATAATAATAAATACTTAAGCGTAATAACTAAATAATAATAAATACTTAAGCGTAATAACTAACTGGGACTTCTACCTCTGGATCTATTCTTAGCGGGTCCAACCTCTTTGGACATAGAATTGATGGTTTTGAAATTATAGGGTCCTTTTGACCTTTATTTTTAACAGGAATTTTTACCCAACTTTTTCCTTTCGAATAACGATTATCCTTGGACACCCGATTCTCTATTGGGTTAGAACCATTAGCAGAACCCATAAACTGTTTTTTACCAGTATACTGTAAATTCTTATTTTTATTTTTATTGGTAATTCCATTATTACTAATACTAGTTTTTTGATTTTTTGAAGGTTTTATTGTTAATTGGCCAGACTCATTAATTTTATATTTCATCTAATCTCTAGTAATGTTTATCTGATAATCTCGCAAATCTCTATGAAATTTGCCCCGTTTAGTTTTTATAAGGGTTTCTTCTATTTTACCCAATTTAATCTCTAATTCTACTTTTAATTCTAAAAATTCCGGATCTTCCACTAATTCTTCAAATTGTGATGTGGTCTCTTTAATATCAGATTCAAGAGACCTAAGTTCTTGTTTTTTAGTATCAATCAACATACGAATAAGTTCAAATGAGCAAGTATCCAAAATACTATTCCACTTATTTAAAAAATTACTATCTGTAATATTGCACGCTGGATCTTTCAGAAGTCTCAAACCTCTGGGAATTTTCTGATCGCTCAGATAGGTTTCTAGGAGATTAACATCCCAAAACGTTTTAGTTTCCCTAATCAGCAATCTTTCTAATAATTTTAATTCCCCTTTCCAATTTACGGTGTTAGATGTCTCATTTTCAATATTTTGTACTAACACAGGTGACACAGATTCTGGTACAAATTTAAGTAACTCAGCAGACCGTAGGTCAGACAGGTTAGCTGCAGGAAATAACATATTTAGCAGGATATCTAAACCCTTACAATAAGCGTAAATAGTAAGTTGCAACAACCAAAAAATAGGAAATTCAAATGTAGACAATGAATGGTGTGCTCAATTTCTATCAGACTTATCTGTCCAAATATGCACAGTCCGTGTTTAAATTTAAAAACAGTCACAATGTTGCTAGGCTGGGAATCAGCCGCAGCTCCCTCTTAAGAACCCGATCCTCCTCCAGGCTCACAACAATCTAGAAATAGAAACAAAGAGAGGGGCGCTCCATAGCATAATAACGTTTATTGCAGACAATTAATAACAATGTTTAAAAGCCGCGTACCAAAAACAGTTGAACCGCCAGCAAGCAGGTTCAAATCACACATGTGAGAGTATTACCGCTCTCAGCGGGATCCACGGGACTCAGCGTCGCTGTGTGCGGGAGAGATGATATCTTCCACGTGGAGATGTAAACACCAGGTACGGAAAGACCAGTAGTCCAACCCCTACGCGTTTTGTCTCGTAGGACTTCGTCAGGGGGCGTGGTTGGACGCGGAATAACTTCCTATTTGTAGTTTTTTCAAATCTACATCATAGCGTGCATAATTACAGGAGTATACCAATAAAAACTTCTCAATATAAAAAAACAAACAAACCATGAGTTTAAAAATTAAATTAAGGATAGCATCTCATTTGAACATAGAAATATAGATTGAAAACTAGTTGCTATTCATCCACTAGCTAGTAAACCTTTCTACAGGTGTATATTAGATAAGCAGCTTATTATAACAGATTGTAACCAATAGCAGATATAGAATAGGCAAAAAAAAACCTTTCAAGATGTATGCAGTGGTCAATTAGTTACATAGACTGCCCGAATAATTCAGACAATCCAACGTATTTTAATTAGGGTAGGGATTATAGATACTATCCCATTGTTAGTATTCAAACCCAATATTTATATATATAGGTATCCGGAAAGATCTTTTTAGCCAGAATACCAATGTAGATTAAGTCCACATTTCATAATCACAACCAAAAGAAAATAACAGCAATTATTGTACTCAAATACTGACAATTTTTAGAAGACACTTTACATGATCCCAAGACCTCATAGAGTAACAAGCCACATACCAGATGTGGTAAATGGGTTATATAGGCGTAAGAATAATATTAACTGAGGAAGGGTACAGTAATACCAGATGAAGCATACTGATAGAGGAGGGGCCTAGAGGAAGGGAGCCAACTCGACACCTTCGTTTAAGCCTGCTGGGCTGAGCGTATTTAGGATAATAATCCAATATCCCTCCCTTTGTGATAGTCTTTTCAACAGATCACCCCCTCTTTTATCCAAAGGAATTTGTTCAATCGCCCGGATTGTAAGTCCCTCCACACTACTATTATGGGCCATTTTAAAGTGGCGGGAGACACTATGTTGGAGATTGGAATTTAAAATATTTCTATAATGTTCCAAGGCCCTGATTTTTAATGCCCGCTTGGTTTTTCCAACATAGGATTTTCCGCACCCACATTGCAATAAATAGATTACGAAGGTAGAATTACAATTCGTAAAACTCTTTATATTAAAGTGCGTTTTTCCAGCTGAGTCTGAGAAGGTCTTATTTCTCGAAATATGCTTACAGATCTTACAACTGCCACATTTAAAGCACCCTACCGGTTTTGGAAAATGTCGAGTATCATCTACAATAGGTGCCAACATACTAGGAGCAATAATTGATTTTACATTTCTCGCCTTTTTAAACCTTAGTTGAGGATTATCTGGCAGTAACGGGGCAAGAATTGGATCTAATTTCAATACAGACCAGTGTTTTTTTTAGAATACTTTTAATCTCCACACTAGAATTATTAAAATCTGTGGTCATTAAGAGTTTTCGGTTGTGAACAACTCTTGCTCTTTTTATCTTTTTAAACCACGAGGGCAGATCTATCAAGGTCTCTAGCTCTTAACATACTATCCCTAATTAAACTCTCTGGATAGTTTCTTTCAGAAAACCGTTGTTTATAAATTTCGGCTTGTTGGTCAAAAGTTTCAAGGGTGGAACAGTTTCTGCGTAATCGCAGAAACTGAGAATACGGGATGTTATCCCTCCATTTTTTATAGTGACAGCTGTTATAGTCAACATAACCATTACTGTCCACCTCCTTGAAATAAGTAGAAGTAGAAATGCCCTCAGAGACAATAGAAGGGGCCTGCAAAACAAGGTCCAAAAATTCTATTCTTTGGCCTCCAAATTTTGCAGTGAACCTAAGTCCAAAATCATTTGTATTCAAACTCTCTACAAATTCGAAAAACGGATCAGATGTACCGCTCCAGACAATTAGCACATCGTCTATATACCTTTTATAAAGCCTAATAGACGCAAAGGATTCGTGACGATGGACACGATCTCGCTCCCAAATACACATTTGCGAAGCTGGGCGCGAAAAAATGAAATTAAATTAAAACTGAAAGCAAAAAGCTCTAATTGAAGCTGAAAGCACTCACTCCCTCCCTTCATATGGAAGTATAGTTAATCCCTGTCAATAATCAAAAGATAACACATTGCGTCTGCCGTTTGCAAAAATTTCGCAGAAAAATCGCAGTGCGGCTGTATCGGTATGCGAACGATTCACAATCAGATTTTTCGTTAAAAAAATGCATTCTACTAAAAGATTTTCGAAATTCAGATTTTCGAAATTGACCATTATTCTAGTTTGCTCAGTATCGAAATATACGCTATTCTAAATAAAGTTGTATTCGAAATACAGACTTTCAAATTAGAATGATTATAATTTCAGACTAGTATAAATAGAAACATTTAGGTGTGTGCATTTTTCAAATTTTAGCAATTCGGAGAAAATTCGCATTCGCAATAGAAATTTCGCAATTTGAATTTTTGAAATTCGGATTTTCTAACCGGGGACCCACACCCTCTACTCACTGCAACAACCACTTGTATCTCATGGAGACTTAGTAGAGGGATGTGTTCCCTGAAATTAAGCATACAAGTAAGCCCAATTTAGATGAGAACATTGATAAGCATGCATTTTACATCTAAATTTTAGCATCAACCACAGAGAATGTCTAAACTAAGGATGCTGCTGATGGCTGATATTCCATAACTTGTATTGAACCATTTCCTTAGAAACTGTTACCTTTATTGCACATAAAGTAACTCTGCAGCTAATAAGTGATTTGTGCCTTCAAACTATTCGGATTCATTTACTCTGGATTTTTTTTATTGTTTGATATTTATATGCAAAATGCTATTTAATAAATAGATTATTACTCAGCTATTTCTGTCATAATTATATCATTAGTTTAAACATTGCTAGTTGTGAATTATAAATAAATAAATAAAAACAAACAAATAAATAAATAACTGTATTCATGACTATTCTGTACATTTGTACATAAAGTTGTCACACAAAGCATAACCACCTATTTTAAATAATCGTGTCTTACCCTGTGTTACCCTGTGTTTGTTTTGCAGGAGAATGGAAATGTATCTGCATAGAATTTGTGCTTTAATGTGTCTGTATATGCAGCTGGCCACATATTCACAGCTGCTGTTCTGTTCATACAGTATCTGGATTGCAGCCTTTGATTACTTTTGTGAGGCTTTTGAAAAATCTTGAAGATGTAAATTTTTGCCTGTAAGTCTGGTTCATGTCCACATTGGTGAACTACAAATGTCAAATTTCTTTCTTTCTTTCTTGCTAAAAAAAAAAAGTGAGATATCTTATATTAATATATTAAAGACTTTTAACTGTCCCCTGTTTTGCATTTTATCTGTTTTATGTATGCATAATTAAGGATCTTAGAGACAAAGGGCCTGATTCAGACCTACGCTCGGGTGCGTTTTTATGACAGGCGTAAGCGTAAAAACGGCCAAATGTACTTACTGCGCATGCGCAGGGCAGATGTTACACTCATGCTACGCTCCGAAATTCTGAGCGCATGGGCCTTGATCGTAACACCTTCGTAAATGCGAAATCCGCAATTACGCACCGAGGGCTGAGGCATTTAAATCGTATAGTATGGGCATGCTAAGCGTGGTAACTACGCATTGAGCTTACGTACGTCCGCGTTTATGAGCAGAAAAGTTAGGGTAGGGTTTGCTGGGCATAAGAAGGCAAAACTAAGTACGACCAAGGGGAGTGCCTCAGGGAGTGCATCATAGGGACGCTGGCGTAAATACGCTACGCACATGTGCGTTTTATGAGCATCGGTCTGGATCAGGCCCAAAGGCTCTGTTTTAATTGCCAGTGATCTTGCATTTTGGGTACAATGTTTCCTAAATTGCATACAAATTAGGCAACTTTGCACTAAAACAGAACATCGGGTTATTTAATTGAGTAGTTTTGTGCGTGAGGTTGGTACAAAATTCCAAACAGTTACCCTAATAAAATCATGGCTGGTGCAAAAATAAATCCATTCAATTGTTGAACAACATGCAATGTAGCAGCCAAAATCTTGCTCTCTGAGGTGCGGATTACAATTTAACACTATGCTAAGAAAAACTATTAACAATAAAAAAAACGTAACATACCCTCTGAACTACAGCCCACAGCAAGGCCTGGCTGCCTTTAAAAGCTTGGGCATGCTGGCGCATGTAGAACTCCAACTCCAGCATGTTATGGTTACACTACAAGCCACAGCTGGCCTTAGGAGTCATGGGCATGTAGTGCAGTATTTTAAGTTTTATTATGTTTCTAGGGGGAGGGGTATTTTTTACATTAAACTTTCACTTTTTTTGAACTAGGTCTTTGCACCCATATTGCATGCAATTGGCCACAAATGCCTAAAATACAATGTTCCCCACATTGTGCTGTGCTTCTTTACCACACGATGTGGACGATGTAAGACTTAAAATAGGGTCATGTTGCCCTATTCTATTGGGCGAGATATGTGCAATGTTCACTTTGCGTCCATTTGGACAGCAACATTGCAGGGTGTTGAATCAGGGCCACATTCTCTGCACTCTCTCTCTCCCTGCACTCTTTGTATACAGTCATTTTTATTTATAAATTTATCTATGATTCAGCTAGTTTTTATGTGACTATAAAATTCAACGTGAGCATTAAAAATATATAAAAATATATATATAAAAATATATAAAGGTTTATTCAAACTCCATAACTACATATGTGGTTCTATTAAACTTGTGTTTTTAGGTCTCATTAAGTATAATTGCTATTGTGTTAATCTTTTTCTTGCCTTTTATTTGCTTAATTTTCAATTACGTTTGCATAAATGTATAAGTAAATAAGAATACAACAAGGAAGGTCTGTTTCATATGTTGAGTACAATATACATCATTTGTGTCATTCTGTTCAAATACACATTTCAGAATAGTGCTTTCAAAAATTAATGCTTTGGATGAGATTTTTATAAAGGATTTTATGAAGTGATTTTCAAACCATACTCAAAAAACATTAGCTTCTATAATTACTTTATTATGTAAGTCTGAATGCGTTTAGCAAGAAAACATTATTATACTGAACTTTTTAGCAAAGATGAAAATTTGGAAAATAAAAAGTAAGTTAGAGAATAGAATTTTTTTTAACAAATGTTGAGTGGTGTGACATTATAAATATTAATATAATCAGAAAAAGATTTAAAGTTATAGTTGCAAAATCTTATAGCTCTGAATCAGAGCTTAGAAAGAGTAATATTCTAAGCATGTAAAAATGTAACAGAAATGTTTTAAATGCAATCCAAAGAAAAAATAAATGGAAACTAAGTAATAGAATTATAAAATGAATATCTAAAGGTCATCTAATTCAAGGTGTCATTGGGATGTGACATTTTTATCACACACATACAGTTCTATTACACTTAATATAGGGGATACTGTAACAAATGTTTCAGTGAGGAAGGTGGCGAGAAGCCAAATGCTGAATGCTCTGGTGGAGTGGTGGATGGTGCAGTGTATTAGAAAATTATCGAACACTATATTAAAGATACATAATTATTGTGGTTTCAGAATCTATTTTTTAAGATGTGCAGGGATAGCACAAGCACAGCTTGTTAACAGTTAACTGAAATAGAAGCTGGAAAAAGGGAAATACAAACTGGAAATAGCTCCAAGGCTAGCTTTGGGCAGCTACTCCAGCCAAAGTTAAATCAAGGTTACATTTCACAAGGCTAAGATCTTGCAACCTAAGGGAAAATGCTTGTTTGTTATTACAATAGTTCTAGAACATACAAAGAATATGGTCATTATTGCAATGTTCAATTTAGGATAAGAACTACTGAACTCTGCACAGACACAGTCTCATTGTCTGCGTCTGTGCAAAATTGTGTAATAACAAATTCAATGTTTAATTTAGAATAGTGAGGGGCAATAAACAATGTTGGACATCCCAAGACAATGTCGAATCTTGTCAAAGAGTCAGCAAATGAAAACTGGTACAGCCTACTTATATCTAGTGTATTAAAATAATCTTGCATTGGTATTAATTATTAGTCAAATCCATCTAATTGAAGAGCAATTATAATTGTCCTCAGACCTCTTTGATGAATGAATGCTTTGCCATTTGAAATGGAAATAATATGGAATGGTGAAATGAATACCAGCAATGCGGTAACATTTTGGTGTTATGCAGCAACTGCATTTGACTGAAATTGCAGAATTTGCAAGCACAGGTCATGGTGAAAAGTGATTGCATTGCCCATAGGGAAGTGTATAAGTAATTTAGATGCATTTATTTTATTAAATATTTGAATATATAATATTCAATCTTTAATAATTGATTTGTAAATGGTTGGAATTATGCACAAAATAAATTGCTGAGAAATATCTAGTATGTATGAACTGAAGTATGCCAGTACATCCATATTGCTATTTATAGTGTGTAACTTGTAATTTGTATCGTATCATAACTGCATATAAAATCATCATGCAGTAGGTATGGTGTCTGTATGATAAAGCTATCAAAGATCAAAGTAAATCTTCAGTAGGTGAGAAATTTATAAAGCATATAGAGGTTTAAACTGCCAGAGTATTTTATATTGGTCTATAGAACAGTTTTTGCATTTGTTAGTTTTTGGATACACATCTATGTGTTTTTTATGCATTAAGATACTTTCTGTATTGTATATTGGACATGAAGATGCTCTCTGTAATGTATATAGATCATGAAGTTGCAGTCTACATTGTATATCAGTCAATAGACATCTTTCTGTATTATATTTATTCCTATATTTATACAGAGCTCAAGAATTCCATTTAAATTGCATAGAAACCATGACTGCTTTCCTGAGGACTGCTTTCTGCATAGTGTATCGATCATTAAAATACATTCTACATGTACGAATCACACTATAATGAACTCTACTGTATGGAGGCAGCTACAATGCTTTCTGTATTGTAATTACAGTGAATACTAGTGTGTACAATTTAGCTCTTTCTTTCTACTATATTCACATATTTCCTTGACTACATAAGACTTTTCTCCCTCATTAGATGAGTGGAGAAAAGTGGGCAGGCGCAGTTTCAAATGTTCAATAGCCATTGCTTGCATCATAGTAAATGCTTATAGAAATGAATTATTAAAGCCTGTATTGGTCTATACTTCTGACAATTTTGAAAACAAAAATCAGTTTATGCAATAATGAAAATGTTCTAAGAAAATGTTATGTTAAATGTCATAAATAATCTCGATTAGAAAAATATTAGCATTTGACAAATATTGTTATCTACGAAATCAATAGGCATCAGGACTTTGTCCATTAATCACAAAATCTAACAAGTGAGAATAGTAAGAAATCGGATTGGAATTGGATTGCCTATGACCATTTAGTACACATAATCCAAAGATAAATACAAGGGTAAAAGTTATTGCATTGAAAAAAAATAATAATAATATATTTATATATATAACTGTCACTCCTGAATACAAATATAGCTGCTTTAGGTGCACTCAAAATGAATGAAATTCAAAATGCAGAAAGTAAATATTGGAAATAAATATTGGTACTATAATCTATGAAACTGAAGATAATTATGATTTATTTATATAGCAATATCAAATACATGTAGTTATTAAAATAAACCATTTAAAATCAGCAGAGCTCAAAACCATGATATCAAACAGATATATTAATGTAGTGGCCAACTATTAACTGTTAATAACTAATTGCTGCTCTCAACCATTATCCATTAATTTACTGATTGCAATCACACAGATTGAAGCTACAGATGTCCTACAAAAAACTAATATTAATAACCTATAGATGATAATACATATTAAGGTGGTGTCCATATAAGGCTGACAATAGAGATCCTATAATCAGATCCAGACCACAACTAGTGTCACAATAGGGGTCTCAGTTGATAATACAAACAAGCCTTCAATATTTTACCCAGAGTGAGCTGAGTTAGGGTAACAAGAAAAGTCACTTGTGTCTGTTTAAACACTGTTTCATTATTTTAGCAATATCCCATGCTGGTAAGTTACAGCGTACACAAATGGCTAATTACCACTCTGCAGTGCTGAAGTTGGAAACTAAGGAGCAGAGTATTTTGTACCTAATGGAATGGGTCAGCCAGATGACACCTACATTAACTTTTCTTCTCTGTCCCATGACAGTGGGGGCAGTACACATAAGGGATGAAGCCAGATCTCACTGCGTTGCTAGCATGCCTTCCCCTCCCATAGAGCAGAAGCGTTTCAACTTCCTGCTCTGTCCCACCAAGCCAAAAGATTTTTAACCAGGATTTAATTCTGGATCCAGCCACTCATACGCCACTTTCCAAAAGGGACTGTTTTCTGATTGCCCTGTAATCAGAAGTCCAAATCCAGACTATTGTTTTAAACAGGAACTCCAGGAGTAGACATAAATATATGGAGAAAGGAACTGCCTATAGTGTAGCATCTTTATAATATAGTTAATTGAAACTACACAGGCTACCACTCATTACTTCCCTTATGGTTCCCCCTGGATAACCATAGAATTTTTTTAATAATGTTAGCAGAAAATGTATGAGCTATAGTTTATTAACTGAAATATTGAAAGTTACACAGTATGGGGCAGATCCTAAACTAAGTCTGACAAGAGAATTACTATCATCAAGATCGTAATTCCCCTGTCCTGTAGGATGCTCACAACATACTTATGATATCATACCGGCTGACATACGTAACAGAATTACGTACGCCAGTGGGTACGATAAAGGATTGTTAACCCTATTTTACGATGGTCGTATCTCCGCCATAGAGGCGGAGTTAGCCATGTAAAATAGGGTTAGGAGCGGGAGAAGCCCTGTTACAATCAGGTATGCGGCCATAAGGTCGCATACCCGATTGTAAGAGTTAAGCTACGAGGACGGCCGTAATTACCTCGGGCACCCATATTTCTGGATCCTGCCATATGAGTTGGATTCAGAGTTAGGAGCAAGTCTAAATCAAGGAACAAATTTACATCTTGGAAAATTCATACTGAGTTTCAAAAACTGAATGCCGCACTCAATTACAAAGAAAGATCCCCCTAATGGTCGCAAAAGCAAAATAATATACTGATAACTAGGGGTTAAGAGGAGGGTTGGGTTAATTGTAAATATATGAAAAATTGCAATAAATGCCCTATAAGTTGCCTCTTCCAGTGCTACCTGTTCCCAATAAGTCAATGGATATAGAAAAAAGAAAGAAGGCAGGAATATTAGGTGCACACGGGCCCCTGAATAAACAGTGAAAAATATTATTAAAATATATATCTTTTATTTGGTTCAATTAAAATATAGTTAGATCCTTATTACACCGTTTAATATGCCGAATATATCATTTTTGACACTCATATAGGGATAAATTAAACACATAGGCAGCAGATGCCAGCGAAATATTAAAAATGGAAATGTTACAAAATGTGACATTGTCACAAATACTATTTACTGGGAAGTTATCTTGCTCCTTTAATTATGATTAACCCATGAGTATGGTTACAACCTAACCCAACATCCCCTGATTAGGGATTTAGGTATATGTTATTTTGTATATAATAGTTCATTAATTGAGATCTCTCTCTAAGGTATTTATTGATTATTTATATAAGTGCAATACAAATCACTCTTGCCCCATTATACCAACACATGGATCCAAGCAATATTGAACTTATACATAATAGGGTATCCTTATATCATAATTGGAACCCTGCTACGTATTTAATTGTACCTACCTCAGATACCCCCTCATTGTTTTAATCACTAATTGTCTTGTGTATCACTATAACATTTCCGTTTTTAATATTTCGCTGGCATCTGCTGCCTATGTGTTTAATTTATCCCTATATGAGTGGCAAAAATGATATATTCGGCATATTAAACCGTATAATAAGGATCTAACTATATAAACCAAATAAAAGATATATATTTTATTTATATTTTATTTATATATTTCACAGTTTATTCAGGGGCCCGTGTGCACCTAATATTCCTGCCTTTTTTCTTTTTTTCTGTATACAAAATCCATACTGATCTGCAGGGGACAGAAGCCACAATAAGATGTGTCCTAAGTCTAAATAAAAAAAAATTCACAATGAAATTTTTTTTATTATTTTATTCATTAATAAAGTTTCAACCTTTTAACACCACTTAAAAAATGTGTAAATGCAAAACGGTGGTCATGTTTCCCTTGGCATATGTGTTGAAGTTTTACAGTTGTTTTTTTTAAATGTCCTATGTACTTGAGTATTCTTTACAACAAATAAAATATAAAAAGTTAAGCTTTCTGTCTAAAGAAATATAAGAAAACCATCATTTACCATCATTAATAAACTAAACTATCTTCCAACTTTCCTAGTGCTAACTTATTATGTTCCTTCTATTACTAACTGTACATGTGAAATAAAGGCTATAATAAATTATGTACATTGTTATGTTGCTGTAAAAGCATAGGTGTCTACTAAGATATATTATTTGTCATGTAACTTCTGTTCTTTTATGCATTCGTCCACTTCTTATTTTCCATTCTTCTTATAGACATTTCATTTTGTTTCCTTGTTCAAATTTTATTTTATGGACTAATAATGTAACAAGATGTATTGTGATAACAGTATGATTTATGTGCTTGGAGACTGTTCTAGGTAATAAAATTGTTTATATGAAGTAATATGCAACTAAAAATAAGAGATGGAAAAACAAAATATATTTTAAAATTCTGCTTTTATTCAGATGTCAGTAATTCATATCAAGTGTGGCTTATTATGAAGATAAAATATGTTATTATCAAAAAAACATTGTTGTTTAAGTATGCAGCAAGGAAATATAGAAAAATGAATCAATTTTTTAGGAATTTAATGATGCTTTTGTAACATTTTCAGTGGGACCCAAATGTTTCTTATTCCTTGTACTACCATTTTTCTGCATTGCATGCACATCCACTACACAAAAGTTCTGACTCAATCTGAAATGCTAACACTCAGTTACTACAAATACCATAATAAAAGTACCAATTATAGAATTTCTCCATATCCATGGAGTGTTTTGTTTACAAATGGTAGAAGACGCACAGCTGTCATACTTATACTACAGAAGAGATACAGTATTATGATAGTACAAATGCGCAGTTCCATGCAAAACAGTTTGCACATTAGGGGTGTTTACAACATTTAATTTATTGTATGAATTAAAAAAATACATACATTAAAACAGCAATGAAATATTAAGATTATTAAAACACAATGGACCATATTCACACTTAGGAAAGTTTTAGGAAGGTGCGGATATGCATGTATCCGTACCTATCTTAAAGCTCCCTCCCCCATCACCTCCCCCTTGTTTTAAGAGTGCCTTGGGGTTTCCCTAAGTTCCCATTCGTATTCTCCTTCTTAAGTGTGAATAAAGTCCAATTTTCTTATTTTGCTTCAGATTTTCTTTTGGAAGGGGTTAGGGGTTTAGGAGTACTGAGAGATCACATTGTCTGATTACGGGAAAAACGGCTCATAGACTGAAGGGGAAACCATCTTGTAAAGCAATGGGACAACACTAGAATATATGTTGCTTGTAATGGAGGTAATATGAAATATCGTCCAAAGCTGCTGACAGGGCTGGATTACCAATGAAGCATTAGGTAGGAAGTGTAAGGACAGGGCTGTGTGTGTGCTTGTGTGTGTGTGTGTGTGTGTCAGTCACCTACTCTTTTTACAATACTCTAATGACCAGAATTGTTATCCATGCAAGATTTCTTAGAAGAGGAAAAAATAACAGTGAAGTCTTCTAAGAACAGTGTGTCATGCTCAGCGGCAGACGCCGCCGCACTGACCTGACCAGGAGCAGTCTGTCAGTGTCTCTCCCACGTCATGCCCGCTCTCCAGCCCTCCAAAGGTGCCACTCCCAATACTGGCAGCCCCCTGCACAGTGTCCATTGCAGCATGTATGCAGCATAGTGTCTGGGATTAGGCACCTGCACCACTATCCTCTGGTGCATGGGCGTTGCCTTCTTGCCTCCTCTCATGTGATTCCCAGCAGTCACTCAGATACTGCCTCTGCAGCACACATGATCCCTCCAGCCAATCCATGTACTGGGCGGGCTATTAAAACCCTGTGCACTGATCCCTCAGTGCCAAAACAACTTGGTTCATTCAAGCTGCCTGGTTCCAGCCTGTCTTGCATCCAGCCTGTCTTGTCTCCAGCTTACTTGCACTACAGCTTTCAGCTTACCTGCACTTGCACTACAGCTACCAGCCTACCTGCTCCTCAGCAGTCCGCTGTCCAGTTCAGTCCCTGGAGCAATCCAGACCACTCCAGCAGTCCGCGGTCCTGTCCAGTCTCTGGAGCGATCCAGTCCAGTCCAGCAGTCCGCTGTCCAGTCCAGTCCCTGGGGCAATCCAGACCAGTCCAGCAGTCCGCTATCCAGTCCAGTCTCTGGAACGATAAAGTCCAGACCTTGGAGCAATCCAGTCCAGTCCAGCAGTCTGCTGTCCAGTCACGTCTCTGGAGCAATCCAGTCCAGTTCAGCACTCCTCTGTTCAGTCCAGTCCAGCAGTCCGGTGTACCGTCCTGGTTCACTTAATTCTGCCTATATTCTTTAAAGCCCGCATGTACGCAATCTACATAACGAAACGTTAAATAGTAAAATAGTTACTACGCATGTGTATAAACAAATATGGGTAGTAACAAACAGACTTGGTAAGAGGACACTGCTGTTAAGCTTACACTAAAAAGGACAGTGGGTTTGATACATAAGGGCAACTGTTATATCTCACACAATGGACCAGACGGGTTATATGGTAAAAGTACTCAGTGCTGTATGATCCAGTCACACAGCAGTTTTAGTAACTGAGATGAAGGAATTTTAGAATAAAAATAGAGAGTGTGCGGGATTGTGTTAATAATGTAATAAAAGGCAAATAGGTTATTAATACATGTATGGTCAATAAAGCTTAAGAAGGTTGAAGAATTTGATGAGTTTGTCTGAAGAGTTTTAAGAGAGCGCTTGAAAGTCTGGAGAGTAGGGGATAGTCTTAATGGGCGAGAAAGGTTATTCCAGAGAGTGCTTGCAACCTGGGAGAAGTCCTGTAACCGGGAATCAGAGCATTTATGGAGTGAAGAAGAGAGTTGCATATCTTGTGATGATCTGAGAGAGCGGGCTGGGATATATCTTGAGATATATATGCAGACTAAGTCTTGTTTATGGCTTTATAGGTTAGCAAGAGGATTTTGTTTTTGATTCTGTAGTAAACAGGCAACCAATGCAAAGACTGACAGAGTGGACTAGCTCTATTTGAACATTCTGCAAGGAAAATCATTCTTGCTGCTGCATGCAATATAGACTGTAGAGGGGTAACTTTATATTGTGGAAGTCCAATAAGGAGAGCATGGCAGTGATCAACATGGGAGATGATAAGTTCATAACTAAAAAAGAAATCCGGCGCATATATCAAATCAAAACACTAAGGGCCGGATTCAGAGCTCCGGCCGCAATGCAATTGAGGCCGGAGTTCTGCGAAAAGTTCTACTGCGCATGCGCAGTAATTTTGGAACGTAATCTACATTACTTCTTACAACGTAGATTGCATGCACGTGGTTTTAAAGACCGCGTGTACGCAATCTACGTTGCAAGAAGTAACGTAGATTACGTTACAAAATTACTGCATGCGCAGTAGCACTTTTCGCTGAACTCCGGCCGCAATGCAATTGCCCTAAAACACTGGATATAGTTAATTACACATGAAAATGCATTTTATTAATATTAACACCTAACAAAATATACGGGAGAGGGGAATGACAGGGGGCGTGCACTCTCCTGTTGCTGTTGGATGGAAAGACCCGTACAGAAAGGGTGCGGGGGGGTCTGTCCATCTGACCCAATAATATCAATAGTAAAAATATAAATGCTATTAGTCTGTATTAGTGTGTTTTTTTATATATATATCGTTGCAAATCCCCACTTCGAAGGCTGCATTACGAAGTAGGGACAGCTGAAAGTGGCTGTCCCTATTTCGATTGGCAGCAGTGTTAGAATTTATTTTTTGAATGGGTAAGTATGCGATTCACTTCCAGAAGCGCCGCCGCTGGGGACTTAGAGGTTAGGCTTAGGCATAGGCTGCGGTGGGAGACTTAGGGTTAGGCTGTGGGGGGGCTTAGGGTTAGTCTGCGGGGGGGGGGAGGTTTAGTGTTAGTCTGGGTTGGGGGCAGGCCGCTGACTGAAGATCAGCACCGCTCTGCTTTACAAGGGGGAGGAGCTGCTACACATGTGCTGGGTTTCCTTTTCTGCCCTGGGGCACCCCATGCCCCCCAACATGATGTCGCCATAGGCGATTTGCCTTTACTGCCTTTGACTAAGGCCGGCCCTGGGTATAGGCAGTGTGGCAGTGTGATAGTGATAAATAGGATGGGCAGTGGACAAGGAGCACTGCAATCTAATTAATATGTTAGATTGTGCGACTTAAATAATATGTTATATTGTGTGACTTAATATGTATCATTGCGATTGTCAGGATGGATCTCATGTATTCTCTGATTAGATGATGATGATAAAACTCCCGATACACTGGATCACCAGTGAAATAATGCTAACTTTAAAGTGCTCCAGTGGTTTACTGAAAACCACCCTTTAAAAATGGGCCGTTAGTTATGGGCCATTGCTGTGGGCTTACCCCCCAGCCAAAAAAAGTGTTAACCAGCCCCTGGATACACCAATGGCAAGATGCTTACTGTATGTTCGCTTTATGAGAGGTGAATGCTGCTTACAGCAATATTTGAGAAATTGTCTAAAATGATAGTCACACACATTGAATGTCAGTCAGGAACTGGCCATGACATTTGGAACCTTTCTCTACATTTGCCCCTAGCGGTACTGTAAGAAAATTGGAATTGGGTTGACTGTTGCCATAGAGATTAACAGACGTGTAGACTTCATAGTAAAACTGATATTGCAGTGCAGTGCATTCAGCCTTTTCCACATATTCTTTAAATACTATTCTCTTTTGTTTGTTCTTTATTTATGCATTTTATACCTTCTCAGGTCAATATTAGATTTACCATTTAACTGCCAAAACAGGTTCATCATAAGGTCTGTTACAGACCACATCAGCAAATATCACATTTCTCTAATATTATTTTTAACAGCCTTCAATGAATTTTCAAAGCTTTTGTGTCAAAGGGAAGCTGGTGAAGTTAATGAGGGTTTAACCTGAAGATTAAACATCAGACACAAAAATGTATTCAATTTCATTTGAAAATCATTCCTAAATCTAGACATTTGGCATCTTTAGCTCTACAAGTAGATGTGTAAAAAAAAAAATTGGTATTCTGGGAGCTTGCATTCACCTTCAAACTTGTACTAAATAAAACTGAAGCTAGAATCAAATTACTCATTATAGACCAAGCCACATTTTTAATAGATCAAGACATGAATTTCAATAGCCAAGCAAAATGTGTTAAGACATATTTCCTTCAAATGTTTTTTGTTGTTTTATCCATTACTGTGGTTTTATTTTATTTTTTATTTTTATTTCTACTCTTACACTTTAATAATGCATTTGAATGTTATGTTAAAAATAGTAACTTTGGACTAGATTTATTCCTCTACTGGATTCATTCCTCTGTCCATCAGCTAAATTCTACATGCTGATTGCAGAATTAGTCTGAATTTCTGGCAGTGCACAAGCACAAGCCAGATGTTACGGTATGTAAATCTAGGTGTATGGCACTTAGTCCGTCCATCTGTCCGCCAGGATCCCCTCTGCCCGCCTAAACTCCATAAGGTGGGCAGGGGGAAGCATTTAAATTTTACAGAGGGTTTTAGTGCTTCCATGTTGATCAGCATTCACAGACCAATGATCCACACGGATGACTTAAAGCTGCCAATTGGCAGCGTAAGTGATCTAAAGGTCGCATGAGAGAGGGCAGTGACAAGGGTGTTCACTCATCTCTCTCATGCAAACAGACAGACCTCCGTGCCTGCAGTAAATGCACATAGGTCAGGATCTAGGCCTTAGGGTGTTATTATAGCCTAATGGTGAAAAATGAGTTGCTAAACATTTGCCAATTTTTTTTTCATGATTTGCAAGTGTTAAGTAGTTAAAGTGGACCTGATTCCCACTTACAAAGGCTTTAGGTTCTTAATTATACGCAACAAGTAACAAGGTGACTCCCCTGACACGCTCCCGATTTTTAACTTCTTAACTGACTTACAAATGCCACTGGGCTACCTTATCTTTAGGTTCTTAGTTGTGTGCGTAGGGCGGCTAATTAAGAAGCTTTATGCCTAACCACACCCAGATTTCCTCATTTAAATGCCTCCCTCCACCCAATCTTCTTATTTCCGTTCTTAAGTTTTCCAGACACACCCCTTTCTTCTTAAGTCACTAGGAACCTAGAAGAAATAGGTTCGTAATGGTGATTCAAAACTATCCCATTCTTAAGTCCAATGTAAATTGTGTATTTTAGGTTACTACGCATGCGCAGTATATCCCTTTCTAAATATACACACCTAAAAATACGTAGATTCTTAAGTGTGAATCAGATCCAGTGTTACAACATCTGATTTGACAAAAAAAACATGACCGGATGAGTTGCAATAGTAACTGTGGATTGCAGGTAGCCCAATGCAACATTTCAAGAAATAGCTGAGCATTTTACATAATCATGCAGGTGGCTAATGGGACTAGCTGGTGGGCATGCTGGGAAAGTCAACAGAGGGAGGAGCACCCGAAGCTGCAGTAATAGATGGAAATCAGTAAATTTCAGTCTACATACCTAAATTATTGTGTTTCATAGAGCTTCACATACAAGCCAGTATTCATTACTACAGAGACCATTTAAGATTATCTGACTATGACAGCATGTTAAGTCCATTAACACGTTTCACACATTTTCTGAAATTCTATATTTATTAGACTACAATGGCGAAACAAGTGAGTAGTGGGTCCAGATGCAAAAATTTGCTTAGGGCCCCTTCTCCTTCCTGATGTTTTGCTGTGCAGAGTTTGCGAGATGTATAAAAATGTAGTGAGGTGATGTTTCCTATCTTAACTCTAAATTACAATTGAAATTAAAACCTGGATGGTATTTTCCCTGAAATAAAAATTGTTTTCTGTTCCCAATTCTGAAACAGGCCAA
Organism: Limnodynastes dumerilii; assembly: GCA_011038615.1. Taxonomy (NCBI): domain Eukaryota; kingdom Metazoa; phylum Chordata; class Amphibia; order Anura; family Limnodynastidae; genus Limnodynastes; species Limnodynastes dumerilii. Next base: position 32,376 of record WWET01004624.1, on the reverse strand, counting down.
TCTGTCTACCTATAGTTAGTTTTCTTATGTCCTGTGCACAGACTAATAATGTTAAAATAACTATTCAAGGTGAGAGAAGTCGAATAGACCCATAGACAAATGCACTCTTAGACAATATAGTACAAATAAACCAGGAAGCACTGTTGAAATGATTGAATAAAAGTATTTAATATGTCTACAGAAAACACTATGCAATGCCAAGACATATTCTGTAATGGGCTTGTTGCAACTTAAGATCTAATTAGCCATGTTATTTACCTGCTCTTTTCTATACACTGTTGCTGTGATATGTTAGCTTAATTGTTGCTAAAACCGTTGCTATGGGCCTAATTCATAGATAAGAAGGAAATAAGTATGTGCGAATTCACAACATTATGCACCTAAGTAGCAAGTCAACTCCTATGACACTCCCCGTGTTCTTATGGAACTTTGCTGACTTCCACCTCCATAGGATTACCTTAACTCTTTGTTCATATCTTTGTGTGGATTTTGTAAAAGTATGTGCAGGTTTTGCTAATCCAGCCCATTCACCCCCATTTAAATGCCTTCCTTCACCCACTTTCTTAACTTCCAGTTTATGGAGCACTGGCACATCCCCTTCTTACACATCTTATTAGGCATGGACTTAAACTCTATGCGTAACAGGTATATTTAGGTATGTTATTAAGTGTGTATCAGGGCCTTTAGCAGCAAAATGTATATTGGCATAAACTATATTGTCATGAATGTTTGCCAAATATTATTATAAAATATCTACTGTAGCTTATCTTGTGATCCAAGTATTTAGTTTTTTGTTAAAACCTCATAACCCACAAACAAGAAGCAGATATTGCTAAATATTATTATTAGCATTGTGTTCTGTATTGCAACAACTTGTATTGGAGCTCCTCAGCACCATGCTATTGTGTAGCTGAAATCTCACTTCTTCATAGAATTGAATTGGCATATAATGACTATTCTCAGATGTATTATGTAACATTATGGAGTTATGCATTGTCATACAGGGCCTGATCCAGGGCTACAAAATTTCGCACGGCGGGCGAATGCGTACGTTCAACCGTGCGAATAAACATGCACGCCCCTAACACTCCCATAGTAAAGTACCTGCTTACGGCGGCTATACCCTACACTGGGTACTACCGTCGGCCGTACGAATTTTCGCACATAATACGCAAAGCGTAAGGGCTTAGCACGCCCATACTGTACAATTTAAATGGCTATCCCCGCCTCCGTGTAGTAAAACGAGCGCCCAGGCGACCGTCGTACTGAACGCACGCCCCTCGAGCGAAAAATACGCACACCATACGACCGCTATACGCTCATGTCGTCCAGCCGACCGGAAGCTGTCATACTGGGCATGCGCAGTGCGAAATTTCGTACGAAAATACGCAAAAAACGGTCGTACGCTCGCACGAAATCGGCCAATTTCGTAGCTCTGGATCAGGCCCACAGACACAAATATGTAATTTAACTGCAGGTTTATTATCACATTTTTTCCAAAATGTCAGAATACAGATTGAGTAAAAGTGCTATGGGTTCAATTAAATATATACAGCAACTGTTCCCTGAGGAGACCTCATTAGGCATGCATGACTGAAACACAACAAGGCAGCTGCAGCACATACTGTATATCTAATCAGTCTAAGGATAGATCTGGTGGATGTTGACCACTATGGGCCTGATCCAGAACTACACCTGCTTGCGGTTTCCATGTTCTGCACACGCGCGGAAGATGTTACCACCAGAAACTCTGAACGTACTTACGAGACTAAGGTCCACAGCGTAACTACGAATAAAGGGGTGTGCCAGCCATATGACACCCGTAATTATCCTTTGGAGGTGGGATGAGGCATGTAAATCGTACAGTATGGGCGTGCTAAGCGTCGTAACTATGCATGGAGACTACGGAAGCCCGCGGTTACATTCAGAAAAGTTAGGGTAGGGTTTGGTCGGCGTAAGACGGCATAAATACGGACAACCGAGGGGAGTGCCTCGTAGGCAAATAGGGAGTAACAAAGTAAGAAGTGTTTCGTAGGTGCAATGGCGTAAATACGTTATGCACAAGGGCATATTATTAGCATAGGTCTGGATCAGGCCCTATATCTTTAATAGCCAATGTTTCTCTTATAACATATATCCAATTATTTATATGTAATCAGTGTAAGGTAGTTATTATTGGCACATATATTTAACCGGTAAGGAGTGATCTTAATACATCCCCCATCAGGGGGGACAGTTGGGACTACTGTCGTGGGCACACAGCTGAATGGGGCCCGCCATCATTTCAGGGCTAACACGCAGGGAAGAATTTCCCTGCGCATTGGCCAGATGGTCTGCAGGGCCCCACATACGTGACATCTCCGATGATGTCACATGGGCAGGGTCCAACTGGTGTGTCCCAGGCCCCAGAAATTCTGAAGGCGGCCCTCTCTTCATATTGTTGGTTAGCGTAAATATCAACACTACGTGGGTGATTTTTCATATGTTGCTCTATAACAACCAGATTTACAGGTCCGTACGAGAGCCCATTTATGCATGCAAAGTGCATAGGTGGGCTCTATGGACTGAATGGTGCATGCACCCTCCAGATGTTACTTTAGGTTTACTAACGTAACTTCAATCATACAGAACTAAGTTCCATACAAAAGAATTTTAAGAGCAAAGGGGCTGTGCTTCCCTTACGCCCGCAAAGGTGGGCAGGGGGAAGCATTTAAATTATACAGTGTGGAATGGGAATACCACTTACACGAGGATCAGCCTTCGGGTGGATGAAACGCTGACCTGCAAGTGAGATTTAAGGCTGACTTATAGCAACGTGACGCATTTTTCGAACGAGAGAGGGGAGTGACAGGTGGAGTGCATTCTCCTCTCTCATGCAGAATTAAACAGCCCCGCACATACAAAAAACATTCGGGATGTCTGACCTGCTCATAATGAATAAACTAAATGAAGAGAAAATGTATTCCAAATGTGTTCTAGATTTCTGTCATCCCCTTATAATCCTTCAAAAGTATCAACACACCTTATTTAACATATTGTACAGTACTGACTTTTCTTAGCAGTACTCCTCTACCCAATAAATCAGAATTGTTCTTTGAAAAGTGGTTGGCATAATATATGGTTGAAAAAGAAACAAATAAAATAAATAGATTAAATAAAAGAGGCCAAGTTGTTCACTCTTTTGTACTTTTGAAGGACTTATACTTTTACTCTCACTTTTTTTTTTTTAAATATATAAAGAAGATGAATGATAGAATTTAACACTTCCAAAAGGAATTGCAAATTACAAGGCAGATTTATGGTATATTATTTATATCATTATTTCGCTTTTTTCAGCATCCATTTATGAAAATAAATCAAATGTTCTTTGTTCTTAAAGAACAGAGAAGAAGAACTTTTATATCATATATTCAACAAGCATGTCAATGAAGCTGACACAACTCACATTCTTGATTATTTCTTTAAAGGAAGGCAAGAATTATGACAAGTCTCTAGGTTTCTCCAACTGCCATTATCAGTATTTTATTCAAAATGTGTTTTTTTTTTATAAAAACAGAACAAAACAACACTTTCTGAGTTCAGCTATAGGAAACCACAGTTCAAGATCACTGGTAGACAATAATTTTCTCACAGTGCTCCTCATGAGTCATTATAAATATATTTCATGAACAGTCATAGATTCTTTCTATCAGCCATAGTTTTGAAGTCATGTCCACCTAAAGAGCCAATTTTGCAATATATGGACTGTTTGCGGAGTGTTTAGGGAGGCGTCTATAGGCTGCTGTTAGATATCACCTATTCATTTTCAGAAGTACCACCGTATCTTAAAAATACTAACCATAAATAAATACCCTCAAAATCCATATGACAATAGGAGTGATAAAACACCCTAAAATCAAGGCAATTAGTGTGCAAGTAATCAGTGAAATATTGCAAAAAAATAGCTAATAAATATTCAAATCTAAATTGTAAAACGTGTAAAAAAAAATCAATCTCATAAATAAGTACAAAAAAATAGTCCATAAAAATATGTATATAATAACCCCCAAATATGAAGACAAGGGTCCAGATTTACTAAGCTGTGAGTTTTGAAAGAGTGGAAAGTTTGCCCATAGCAATCAATCAGATTCTAGACATTCTCTAGAATGCAATGTTAAATAATATTTAGAATCTGATTTGGTTGCTTTGGGCAAACGTTCCCCTTTTTCAAATGCAATGAGTATATAAGTAGTGACCAGATCAAATATTTAGATATTTCGTAACTCACAGTTAGCTGAGAACGGTAAAAGAAACACTAAAGTGCAGAGTTCTGATGAGTGGGTAATTCAAATAGAAAAAATAACAGACTCAATTCTTCTTTAATTCAAAATAAATTAAAAGGTTGTGGTCCCTTAGATCTGCTCCTCGAAGTATAGGATAGATTGCAAGGAATCTCTCCTTTTTACTGAAGAATTGGATAATAGTCTACCCTCAATCAATTTATAAATGTTTATACCCGGGAGAAATTAGATGAAATGATATATAATAAAAAAAAAATCGGGGTATGACCGCTCTCCTTTGTATATGACTTTGTATTAGCTGCTAATTGATAAGTAAAAAAATGTTTAATGATATTCAACTTTCCCCAGCAGGTGGACCCACCATACATGGCACAATTTTGGGAAAGGTTTAACTGAGCACAACTGCATATGATTTAACATTATTATAATATATTTTCCTAGTCATCAGATTATAATAATGTATTTCTCATTTTACGTATGCTCACTGATATTGAGAATAATTATACAATTTCTGTAATTAATAACAACAATGTTCCACTTAGCAAAAAATTTCGGCCTCTGTGTAATGGAATAATGGGGTAATGGGGTAAGAAATTAAAATCTCATAAACATCTATACAAAGTCTCCAAAATATAAAAAAAATAATCATTATTAATAAGTATTTTGTGTTTTTAATATTTTAGCCTGATCTATTGTGTTTAGTAATAACATCATTTTGATTAATATTAATAAAGCTCACTTAAAATGAGGACAGATCTAAAGTCTAGATAGGGCAGCTTGCATATAGCATGTCCACACTGTAACACTGAATCCTTAACCCCTTGCACTCAAACTCACCCTATTGTTGATTGATTCTCTGGATCTCACATATCCAGATGCAAAACGGGTTGCTTTAATAACAATCATAAAACAACCCCTTTTCGTAAGTCGTGATGATCATTTTGCGACATGGTGGGGAAGCTAGATTGCAGTCCATTAGTAAATCATTAAACCTTTGTTTACTTACCAATTAGCACATGATGGCCTTGTGCAGAGTTCAGACAATAGCGCCGATATCATCCATTCAATTCCCAGAATGAGTCGTACACTCTTT
>WWET01004624.1:0-26976 GCA_011038615.1 Limnodynastes dumerilii | reverse complement strand
TCTTTCTATAGGACATTGAATAAGTGACATTGGCTCCATTGTCTGATTTCTGCAGGATGCCGGTAGTGGCTAATTGGCAAGTAAACAAATGTCTAATGATTTCTGAAGAACTATTAAACATTTCCCAGCAGGTGGTCTCGCCATGCATGCAATTTACTACCATGTATGGCAAAGTTTTTCCTAATTTTGGAAAAAAGTTTAACTGAGAACAACTGTATAAAGCTGAATGTTTAAATATATGTAATGAATGGGGAATCACTGGGGAGCTTGAGACATACGTTGTGGGATACAAGGAGCTGGAGAGACATGATGGGGAATACAGGGAGTACTGGAGACACATGATGGGGGATACTAGGAGATGGAGACACATGATGGGGATACAGGGAGCTGGAGAGATATGATGGGAGATATTGGGAGTTGGAGAGATGATGGGGAATACTGGATGTGACTTTTTTATTTTTCTTGTGGCTCACACAATCTTAGACTTAGATTTTTTGGCCCAATTGGGGTTTTGAATTTGGCATATGATTCCTTTTAATAACAGCAGGTAAAGCTGAGCCAGAGAGACAGAGCCTAAAATGGTTATCCTGGTTTGGGAGAATTAATATTATAAAGATGAATGTTCTCCCAAAATACTTATATCTCCTACAAACCCTCCATATTTGTATACCCCAATCACTTTTCACTAATTTCCAAAAACTGTGTTGACACTTTATCTGGCAAGGCAAAAGGCCACATTGCCATCTTCATACTCTATACAAATCAAAACCCAAGGGAGGCTTGCAACTTCCCAATCTACGCTTACCACCAAGCAATTCAATTTAGTAGGTTAATGGATTAGACCAATGGGATCCCACCACAAACAATGGATTAAACTAGAAAACTGTAGCTCGTCTACTGATCCCCTAAACATCTTACCATGTGTAAGGAAATTCCCCCGTTGCCATCATCCAACCAGAGGCTCTACACTAGAGTGTTGGAGATATCTGAAAAATAAAACAGACATCTCCTCCTTGACCTCCCCACTTACCCCGTTAATCCATATTCCAGATTTTCCTCTGGGATTTACCCCCCCGCCTCACTCTCTTTCATCTTCTGTAAAAGATGATGGGCCAGCTGTTGCAGGGTAAAGCTCTACTAGCCTTTAGCAATCTTCAGCAAAAATTCGTACTTGGAGATAGGTAATATTAGGCATACCTCCAGCTCAGACACTACTTCGGCTCTTCTTCCACAGTCACTCACTTGAAATGGCCCAAAACCACCTTCGAGGAACTGTGCTCAGCCCTCTCTCCACTTAAGCAAATTATCTCCCAACTCTACCATCTCCTAACAGATGCATCCCCATCCCCCCCTTTTTTTACAGATGCCTGGGTGAGAGATCTCCGCACTCCTCTGATAGATGATGACTGGGATGATTTTACAAGCTGCTCATGCTGGACCATTGGGCCCGATCCTGGGTTAAGTATGACAGGGGAATGACGTACAGCACATATAGTGTACGGGGCAGGGGAAGCCCCATTAAGACCTGGTCGTAAAATTTAAGGTAGGAATCTGGACACGTAAGTGTCCATATTTACTACCGAGAGTGGGGAGTGCAGGGGGTGTGCACTCTCCGCTACGACCACAGCAGTAATTTCCTCAAGCGCCTATAAGGCGTGCGTAGGTCAGGATCCAGCCCATTGAGCTTAAACGTTATTGAAACTCAATATAAAATCCTATCCAGATGGTATATGGTCCCTCCCCGTCTTCACAATATTTTCACCTCCGTCTCCTCCCAATGCTGGTGCTGCACAAAGTCGATAGGCACAGTTCTAAATATTTGGTGGGATTTCCCACATCTCAAACCATTTTGGCAAGCTGTCTTCTCTAGCACTCGTACACTCACTGGAATAGGAATGCCTCTGATCCCTGAATATTGGCTTCTATCTCTCCCTCCTCTCTCCTTCTTGCAAAATACAAGAAATCCTTATTTTCTCATTTAACCACAGCTGCTAGAGCCACTATCCCAAACCATTGGAAATTACCTACACTGCCCACATCGGGAGAATGGTTTCAATGTATAGACCACTATATGACCATGTCCTCAGCAGAGGACAAAAATGAAGACTTTAGGGCTACCTGGTTTTACTGGTAAGGAGAGTCCTGAATATCACTTTAATTTTCATCCAGACTCTCCCCCTTCCCAGTCACAGCAGAACTGACCCACTGCTTAATAATGCCACCACAACCTATATACAACCCAATCAATTTCATTGCTAAAAAACAAATAAACAACCCTTATGTATCAATTGATTTATCAAATTGTAAAAAGCATTAATCTAAGCGGCATAAATATAACTATATGCATATAGACTTTTTGTGCCAACTGAAACATTTTAAGGTGTACCCGCTATCTATAGGGCAAAATTTGTATTTATATGCTGTGTTACTAGATTTATTGGTCCCTATAATCATAGTTACACTGCTTGGATTGATGCTTTTTACAATTTGAGAAATCAGTTGATACATAAGGTTTGTTTATTTGTTTTTTAATTTTGGTTTAAGATATTACTTAGCTATATCCTTCAGCTCAGGTGTTCAACGCAGGATTTCACTTTGGGTTGTGATTCCTATACCCTTTATTTCTGACTCTTTATTTGTAATTTCATTGCTAAGCCTGAGCTAATCCCCTTCCCACGCACACACACATTCCCACACACACACACCCATACTCAAACTACATAACTTCCTTTCCTTTCCACACACCTTCTTTCCAAAAACTTAATTAAACTCCTGGTGGCTGATCCTCTATAAACCTACTAGCTATTCAAAGCACCACAACTGATTATTTGAGGATGTACATCTCCTGTTTTATTGATTTTACTATTACTGTGAATCAACCTCATTCCATTTCTGTTATGCTATAAGTACATGCTGCTCATTCATGTGCTTTACTCGATGTGCAGATTAACCACTGTGTATTTTCATAAATAAGAATTTACAAATGACAGAAGGTTGTTTTTAGTGAAGGAAATAGCTGCTGATTCAGAGTTTGGGAGTAGGGGCAAAACAGGTGCATGTGTACAGCTTAGCCAAACCATTTTGCAAAGTAATGGGTGCCAATGAATTTTTATTGTTTTGCATTCAGAGAAATACTTTACTTTTGCACATAGAACTCACATTCTGCATAGCTTTATATTCAATCTATAAAATAGAGTTGAGCTAAGAAACTTCACTGTAAATGTGCCTCCCCCTGCAGTTGAACATAGTATTGCTCAGGTCTAAACTTGCACCTAAAAAAAGGTTTAAGTGCAGCTCTGGATCAGTATCACAGTATAGAGTTTGGAGCACAATTTTATTTTAATGATTTCTGTCACTCTATAACACCACGGCAAGTGGGCCTGTGTGCTTAACACGTCAGGACAGATATTTGTTCTACTGATTTTGTGACAGGAACATTTTGTTCAAAACAGATTTTCTATAGATTTTATTTCAGATTTATCAGTGTCATATATCATTCAATATTTTGGTTGATATATAAGGTAATATGGCTATATTGCTCATTTGGTGGCAGGAATTTTTTTATATTATTATCATGTCCTCAATAAAAGAAAATATGTCCTAAAAATATTTTGTAAGAATTCTAGCAGCTAATTTAGCTAACAATCCCTCTCACTAGCTTTCTAGGTCCAATGATATTATCTTAACACCGTTAAATATATGCCAGACAGAGTAAATTAACCACATTATGTATCGTTCTATTTGTTCTATTGTCCTATTTGTACACACAGACTTCACACTTACTCTATATTTTGCTTATTTCAGACTTCATTTTTTCTGGTTTCTTTCATATTATTTGTACAGAAAATTACACTTAGGATAAGCTCTTTTGGAGCAATAGAGGATGAAAGTATTTTATAAAATTCTCCGGAATAACCATCAGGACAAGAAGTCTTAAGTGGCTTAAGTTTCTTAATCGTATCAGTGACCTTCTGAAGCAGAGCCATAGCCAAACATTTTAGCACATGGGGCAAACAAGAAGAACTAGCTCCTCCTATACCTTGACTGGTAAATAAATTAACCTTAAATATTACCTTACTGCTGCCCCTTTTAGCTTTGCCCCCTGGGTGGCTACCCCTCTCGCACACCCCTAGTTACGGCTCTGTTCTAAAGTTACACTGGGGCCACCAAAAATTCCTCCTGTTGTTGGGATATATGGGGAAGAGGCAAGGAACTCCAGAAGTTTTGTAGAGCCATCTTCCTTTCAGAAACCAATCATATAAGAAGGGATAAACAACCCAGCTTGTTACCAAAGCTGTCCCTGCTCACTTTACCATTCACATCTCACTTTACCATCCGCAGCTCACTTTGCCATCAGGTGCAGGTTGACCCCGCAGATTAGATTAAGCTATTGGTAAGCAGGACATGCTTCTCCTCCCGTCTATTAGTCACTCACTTGTTTCCTCACAGTTCATCTACTGTTACTACTATCATACCTGCAACAAAGTTTGGATTCCTCATCAAAGGGGAAGTGCTATCTTTCCTCCATTTTCAGCTTTGCAAGTTATAATATTTGATTATTACAGTGGTGTGCATGACTTTACCATCTATGTGAGGAGTTTAGTTATCATCCATGCTATCATCTACTTTATGTCCATTGGCATCATCACTGTTGGGACTGAATATTGTGATTTTTTTAAATTCTTTTGAGGAGTTTGAGCCATTCATTAATTGCTTTGCTGGGGTATAGTGGAAATACAATTACCTACCGTTCGGGCCTCCATTGGAGGTTCCTTGCGGGCTGTACCTTTTCTCAGTCTGTTACATCTTATATATATATATTTTTATATGTGATTGCCTCCACTTGGCACATGTATACTGATGAGTATGTCATATGAATAAGACTTTTAGATGACCCCAGGAGTGGTAGTGTAAATATGGACACAAAGAACAGTGTGGTTCCACAAAAAAAGGTATTGGAGAAATATTGCAGTAGGGAAAAAAACTATGGTCTGCTTACAGGCTGGCGGGCGCATGTTTGTGCTGGCCAGCTGGAGCTCTGGTCCTCATCTGTGGGCAGTCCTGTAGTGTTCCCCATTGCTCCGAATCAACGGAGGTCTTTTACCAGGGGAAAAATGTACTAATTCAGAGGTTGTAATGTCCTGATATTTTCAGCTGAGAGTAGAGCTGGAGATATGTGAAATGCTCAGCCATAGGCAGTCCTGTAAGGTTCCCTGTTGCTCCGATTCCACGGAGGTCTTTGACCAGGGGAGATGTCCTAATAGGCAGGCTGTAATGTCCCAATATTCTAAGCTGATATAGAGGCAAAAAATATGTACTGCAGATATTATTATATAGATATTTGCGGCAGTTTCAACAAATGGCCAAAAAGTGTTCAATTAATAAAGTCTAATGCTGTGTAGTCTACTGACGCGTTTCATGGCACATATGGCCACTTCATCAGAGGTATTGTATTATTCCACACATGGGCTATTTATTGCACTCCCCAGGAAGGCACAGCTGCGTGTTAATTAAGTGTTACAAGTTGAAAGACAAGTAGCAAAATGAATTAGGATTGGTATCAGTTTGTTGACTGAATAGTAGCTTTTCTTTAAAACAAAAAAAAACATTTGTTTAAAAAACATTTGAATAAATTCAATTAGAATCCAGTTGTACACACTCTAAATGGAATAACAAAAAAACAAATATAATGAAAAAACAAAAAATATATAAAAAATTTATTTTAGGTATATACCATTTTGTGTCCAAATATAAATGCCCTACCCTCATTGCATATCTCTCTAGCCTAGCGGTAAGAGAAGGCAAAGAAAAGTGGACCAACATCTTTGGTTGTTTATTTCTATATATACATTTTAACAAGGGGAAGGTGTTAATATATTAAAAGAGAGAGAAAAAGATGTTAAACAACACATAGGAGGTATCCCCAATAATTAATTTTAACGTAGACCACTTGACACAATAATCTATATATAGAGAAAAGAAGAGATCTAGTTTTAAATGTGAGGCACAATATATAATAACACCTCCATCCGAAGTAAATAATAAGAATAGGAATACTATATAGTTAGTTAATATTATTATGAAAAAGGCACTTGGGAATACAAAATGTTCAATATATAGGAAAAAAAATGTTAAATAAACTGATAATAAACAATAAAAAATAATAAATAAAATATAGAAAAATAATAAAATATAAAAAAAGAAAAATATAGAAAAATATATATAAATAAAATAAAAATAAATATATATAAATAAGAAAATTAAAAGATAAATAAAGAAAAAACCCATTATAATCAAATAAATGAATAAGAGTACATGAAAAATATATACAGATCCCTTGATAAATGAGCTGTGATGGAGATCACCCAGCACAATTCTGATGATAAATTATTATTGACCAAAAACTGTTTTTAGAAGAAATATGCCCCCCTTATGTACTGCTATGAGAGCCCCCAGAGTAGAGGTCCTCAAAAAGGGGCATCTCCCCAGTATACATAGTGGGTAACACAAACTAGCCTATTTAATATCTAAAAGAAGAAAGGAGCACTTAGTTAAATTATTCTATTGAGTTCCATAGACTCATTTAAAATGCCTAGGGAAAAAGTTCCTAATTTGTAAATCCCAAAAAATTCTTGTTAATATTCTAAATATATTACCTCCTCGCTCAAAAACAGGAATATGTTAAAGACCAATTAGCCTTAAGGAGGAGGGGTCACTATGGTGGTATTTCTCCAAATGTCTTGGAGCACTATGGCTTTTTACTTTTTAAGGATATTTCTCCTGTGCTCCAGAAAATGAGTTTTTAAAGAACATATAGTCCTTCCCACATATATAAGGCCATATCCACAGTATAACAGGTAAATAATATACTCTGTGTTGCAATTGATAAATTGTTTAATCTGAATAGTCTTATTTTCATTAGACATAGTTTTAGTATTATTGACTACATATTTACAGGTTATGCAGGAATTTCTTCAGCATTTCTAAAAACCAGATACTGTAGAGGTGAGTCAATTCTTTTGAGATTTTTTCAAAGGATAAATAATTTCAAATGACTGGGGGCTAAAAAATGCTTTAAGCTCTTAATAGTGGGTTTTTCGGGAAGGATATCAAGAGTCTCATCTTGTTTTAGGATAGGAAAGTTTTCTTTTTGTGTTATTATAGTGTCAAAATGAATTTCTTCATGAATTGCTCCTGCTTTTTTCTGTGAATTTTACATGATGATATTTTTGCTTTTCATTCAAATTCAGCAGAATAAAAATTAGCTTTGAACACTCAGAACACATATTTTTAAATCAGATTATACTACCATTGAAATCATGTTATTTCCAATAAACTTTGACATATTAGCACCTGGAGGTCTATTTAAACACAACTTTATGCAGCCTGCAGTCTAAAATTGAAAATATTTCCTGGGAGACAGTTTTACAAGGGAAACATAATACGTCAAGCAGGTATAAGAGTTATTTTATTCTCATTATCATTATTCATGAAAATTGTACTAGCACATCAGAGAAGCAATTACATTGTCATGCAGTAATTGAAGCTGAATCTTACTGGTTCAACAGTACTTATACTGTAATAATATGAATTCCAAAACCAAGGTACCATTGGTAATTCTGAATTGTATTTAATAATAAAAGCCATATAGGTCCTGCATAGAAAAGTATATTATGTTAGTTATGATATTTTTACAGTCTATGCATAAACAAGTGAAAACATATGTAAACTGTTTATGTATTCAGAATGTTTTTTAAAGTTGAGAGAAGAAATAAAATTATTCACTGGTTCATGTTTAAGAACCTGGAATGCCCTGCAAAAATATACAATGATTACCAATATGTTTTCCTTTAGGATTCTTGCCCTATTTTTATGTTGTTGCATCCTGTTACAATAACATAATATTTGTTCATCTTATTTACCGACATCCTTTTATCATACTTTACAACATGTAGTTGATTTGTTTTGTTTTTCCTCTCAACCCAAAGGAAATCTATTTTTGTCACATAATATTTTATACTGAGTTTTGTTGATGTAGTTATATTAAATATAAATATATTTCTATCTGGAAGCTGTGCACTTTAAATGGATTTTCAGAAGTAATAGCTGCACCGTAAGTCTTTATAAAGACACAGTTTGTGCTTTATGAGAATGAAAAGTTTTCTAATGGCGTGACATATGTGAACAGTCTTTTATTACACTTTATTTGGCATCAGTTCTGTTGTATTATAGCTTTCATTGACAAGAGTTTGTATTAAAAAAATTGTATTTAGGTGGCACAGTGCATGTTGGAAGAGGAAAGTGACAGGGGGGTTCACTCCCCTCTTCTGTGCATAATAAAAGACCCCACCATTTGCAAGAAAACAAATGAGGGTATGAATATGGCACAATATGATTTAGCATGCCTCTCAACTATCCTGATTCCGGTTGGACAGTCCTGATTTTGGGTTAATATTCCTCTTTTCCACCTGCCTTCCAGTTTGTCTTGATTAATGGATATGCCTAGAATTAGGGGTTGCTTATTTAATTTTTTTTTTTCTATTATAAAGTTTATTTTGTCCCGTGCAGCCTTGCCAAAAGGGGTAGAGTTTATGAGGAAAGTGGTGGCGTGTGGGTGGAACTGTGTGGAGTTTGAGTGGGACCAGGTGGGGCATTGTCCCATTTTTGGAATGTATGTTGGAATGTTGGAAGGTATGATTTAATTGCTATAGCGCTCTGTAAAGTGTACTCACAAGAGAAGAGCAGGCATTGCAATTCAGACACCAAGTAACAGTAGAGAGAGTCTATGGTTTCCATCAAACTGACAGGTACCATACCCCTTTGACACCTCTTATTTCACTCCCCTTTTTGATATCCCTTTATTCCACACCCCCCTTTTTGATATCCTTTTATGCCCTGTTTTAATATTATATTGAAGACAGAAACTAAGCAACTGATATCTGACATGCTTGTGGATGAATAGAATAGTTATCCCGGGGAGAAGCTGAATAAAAACCTGAAATGTCTAATCAAAGACAGAAAATAAGTAACTTATATCTGACGCCAAAAGAGCCGGCTGCATTATGCGGATTGAAAAGTTTTTATAATGTCAACAAATCGAAACTTAAAAGAGAGACTATTAAAAAATACTTGAAGCAAGAACATCTGCCACTAAGACTGTTTACAGTCATTTGTAATGTTCTGTAATAACTATGCTATTCACCCACAAGCATGTCAGATATAAATTGCTTATTTTCTGTCTTCAATATAATATTAAAACATAAAAGGGCATAAAAGAATATCAAAAAGGGGGGTGTGGAATAAAGGGATATCAAAAAGGGGAGAGAAATAAGAGGTGTCAAAAGGGCGTGGTACCTGTCAGTTGGATGGAAACCATAGACTCTTTCTACTTACAACTCCCTGATATGATGAAAAGGAGGAAAGATACCTCCTTCCAACGCTGCAAAGGGAAAAAAATTCTAAGAGTATCAGTAAGTGGGATTTATGAAGTTAAATAGTTCCTCATGTGTAATACATAAAAAAGAAGAGGGGATATCAGTAATAATTACAAAGAGAAAAGGAAAAAAAAAAAGCGCACAGTAAGACAATAATTTTTAAATACAAATCAATTGCTAAAATAAATAAAGAACCTTCCAAATAATTACATAAAATAAAAAAGACACATTTAATTTTATAACAAATCTTGTACCAGATATATAAACACCATACATACAAAGACGAATATTCATAAAAATTTGTTACATGAAATAGCTAGAACCGAGTGTCATACAACTCGCTGCCTAGTATGGATATATGAAAGTAATAAACTAGCTCAATTAGCAGTCTCTCACCCTGCTTTTGAGGGTTGTATTATTAATATATATAGAGTATCCCAGTCACTATAAAAGTGGAATGTCCAAAAACAATCTAGGAGAAATGGAGTTTCCAATAGTTGGTCGTGCACTGGCCCTTAGTAATTTATATATTTATATTCATAGGGCATAGAAAGTTAGTGTTCCAATATTAGATTCAGAATCCAAGGTTGTTTATACAAGATGAGCACTAGTTTAATTCACCATAATAGCACAAGTTGAATATAGTGCATATGTGAAACAATGTATAAATCGAACGATACAATCTTGTAACAGCCAATACTTAAGGATGATAAATAATCACCGCAACCTTACTTGAATAGTAGATAAAAAGAAAATCTTCAACACTTAGCGTTGGTCTCACTTACCCCTCTATTTAATCCTCTCTTGTAATGGATACCAATAGGGCACACATGGCGTCTATGGGGCTGATTCAGAGATGCACTTACACCTTTTTTTAGGTGGAAGTGTACAGCTCGGCTAAACCATTTTTCAAAGTAAGGGGTATTAATTAATTTAAAGCCATTTTGCATGCAAGGAAGATACATTACTTTTACACATAGAACTAAAATACTGCATAGTTTTACGTTTATTCTATAAAATAGAGTTGAGCTAAGAAACTTCACCTCATAATTTTATTTCTGGTTTTACAATTTAAAGCTGCCTTTCCTTGCAATTCAACATGGTATTGCTCAGGTCTACACTTGCACCTAAAAAAAGGTGGACGTGCAACTCTGAATCAGCCCCTATGTAGCAAGAATGCAGGCTACTTTGAGAGACACAGAGGGGTGGAGGCGTATGGACGCCCAGTGGCAGTGTCGGCTGTTAAGGATCTGTTCACTCTATTTTCTCCTTGAATAATGCTCAGTCTAATGAGAAAAGCGACATGTTTGGGGTTGTGAGTTTGGGGCAAACCTGGTCCTCTATGTCCGTTTTATAGACGACCTATTTTTTATTTGGGGAGGGGATATGAATAGAGCTATGGAATTTATTAACTCTTTAAATTTGAATGAATTTAACCTTAAATTTACCTCTAGGATTGAAGTATCCACAATTGATTTTTTAGATTTGTCCATAACGGTTCAGAATTGTACTATTCATACCTCTATAAAGTTGAGGCTCCAACTATTCTACACTTTAAAAGTTCTCACCTGTATAATTGGTGTAAAAACATTCCTAAAAGCCAACTAATCAGACTTAAAGGTAGAGGTTATCCTGAACATATTTTGGAAAAAGCACTCACTGAGGTTCAGGATATGGTCAGGACTAACATGATCACGGTTAGTAGTAAAGATAAAATGTTTATGAATAAATATGTAAAAAATCCAAAAGAAGAATAGGATTTTACTTAATTTAATAAACATTCCACCCAAATTAAAAATATTATATTTGACAATTATTCCATTTTGAAACAGGATAATGTGTTTAAATCCATCTTTCCAGATAACCCCAAAATAATTTTTAAGAAAAAAACAAAATCTAAAAAATCTATTAGCCCCCTCTGTTGTAAACCCCCCTATGGGGATGAATAGTGGAATTACAAAGACCAAAATAGAATCATGGTTAAAACTCAAACAACAAGGTTGCTTTAAATGTGGGATCCCAAGATGTACCACCTGTTCCTTTATTTTGAATATAGTATATAACTACGAGACCAATGGCCACACTTTTGTAGTTAAAGGCTTTATTAATTGCAATGTACCTTATGTTATCTATGCATTGGTCTGCCCTTGCAATAAAGGCTTCCCACACAGAAGCATCGATCCTGAGAATCCAGCTTATACCCACGTATGCACGCTCACATTTGTGGTCATTTTCTAATGATTTAAAGGGAGGAAAGCAGGAGAGGGTTGTAGCACTGCCTTTTGTTATAGGTGTGAATGTGTTGGATGGGGCAGGAAGGCTTGGATACTGTGGGCCTTATTCAAGTAAGATAAGTAGGTGCAGATATGCATGTAGTTTCCCTTGCTGCGCCCTCCCAGGCTCGTTTACATACATCCCCTCACCCTCACTTCTTACAAATTAATGAGACTGCTGTGGCACACCTCTTCCTACTTAAATAACTAGTTAAGAGGAAAAATACTCACTGAGGTTTCCCAGTTCCCCTCCCAGCCCAATTTACATCCCTCCCCCCACCCACTTTACATAACATACCCCGGAGGCTGCCGTGGCCCGCCTCCTCTTACCTTAAAATGCATACGTGACCACTACGTAAATGGTAGTCTATATGACTACGCATGCGCAGTGGTCCCTATACGCAAAAATCCGCACCTAAGAAGAATCAGCTTCTTAGGTGTGAATCAGAGCTATAGTAGCTAGGTTTAATCATTTCATTGAAGCTTCTGGCAATAAGAAGAAAAGCATGCTTCCCGTAAGCGCTAACCCTAAGTTTTATAACTTGTATGATACTAAGCCAGAGACAAACATCAAGGAATATACCAAGTGCAGATAGTTTTTAACTATCTATGTTGCTCCTAAATGCAACTTATCACATTCAAAATATCTATTAATAACAGCGAGGCAAATGCAAACAAATTCTGTTGATGATTATTTTACCAGGCTAAGAATCCCAGGAAGGATATTTCAAATTCATGATTTAGAAGATGAAATCAAACAGCAGTTAACAGTATTTAGGACATCTAGGAAGTTATGCTGATGTGCATTTGAGAATGAAAAACACTGACAGAACTACAACAATTTGCTGGAAGTCTTGAGTTCTGGTCAGAATACTCCCAAAATTCGGGTATTGCTCCCAGTTTTCCAGTAGCAAATGTTCCACAATGGGCTTGAGGCAAATATTTATGCAAATCCCATTCTCAAGTCCCACCCTCCTGCCTATCAATGCTGCGAGCCATAGCTTTAGTATGAATGGGCGGGGAATGACGACATCATTGGTGTCATCAAACCCCGCCCCATTCTTAGTAACTACGGATCGTAGCATTGATAGAGAGGGTGCAGGTTTGTAGGATTTGCATAAATGATGTCATCAAGCCTCATCCCCATACTGTCATTTCTTTCTTCCCTCCGAGATCTCCCAGAAGGAAGAAATAAGAAGTAGGCAACTACAGTATGCAATAAAGTATATGCTAACACAGAAAAACATTAGTACTAGCACTAGTAAATCCAGATTGGGATTTTATTGTGGACATTTTTCACCATTCAGGGGCCTGTACAGCAAAAGTCAAATTTGTACTGCATGTGGAACTATTTTTCATGAATGTGCAAATTCATCAGAACAAAACCTGTAAATAAAAAATCTTCAAAAGATTTCAAATTCAGTAGACATACAGCATGCTGTGTGGATAAACAATCTGCATTATCTCCACCTGCATAGTCATATAAGAGTGATGAAGCATCTGAAAGAATTACCTACATTATTTATCAGGTTGGAAAAGATAAGGTCAATCTTAAAACTAATATCACCCTAGAAAACATTTCTATTGAATTCCTTATAGATGCAGGTGGATCAGTAGATTATCACAGAAAAGGAAGGAGCACTAAAACAATTTTATTACAAACATATCTAAAATCACAATTATCCATATAGAAAAAACACAAATAATGGTATTGAGCACCAACACAATACATTACTGACTAACTAATAAAGAATACTGACTATAATTATTTGCTGTGGGCCTGAGCTCAGCAGACAGTATTAGTGAAGCTGCAATGCAACACTGCATTTAGTTAAGCAGCATGAAGTTGAGCAGCATGAAGTTGTAGCAGCATTGAGCTGGATCGAGACTTAAGTAAGTGCTTGAAATTAGTTTATCCTGGGCTAAACCATGTTGATTGCAGGGGAGTCATATTTAATTTGTTGCAAACAGTATTAGAGTTGAGAGGTGATGTTTCCTAACCCAAGTCTAAATAACAGTGTAATCATATATCCCAACATTTAAGAATTCGAAAGAGGTACAACATTTTGGTAGAGGGGGTGTGTTTTGTACCACCCAGTGGGCGTGTCTAAGAAAGTGGGTGTGTCTTAACCATCCATATGTCAACCCTTATTATTTGTCCAGGATTCATATGTCCAGTCTCCATATCTGCCTCTTTATTTGTCCTACCTCCATGTCTGCCCCTTATTATTACTATTATGTCCATCGTCCATATGTCTCCCCCCTGTTTATTTGTCCAGTCTCCATATCTGCCTCTCTATTATTTGTCCAGCCTCCATATCTGCCTCTTATTATTATTATTATTATTATTATTATTATTATGTCCATGGTCAGGGGCATAACTAGAACATTGTGGGCCCCACAGCAGAATTTTGCTAGGGGCCCCCTAACTTATTACTTAACCTACTCAGCACCCTGCACAACACAATGGCACACACACAACCCACACAGCACCCTGCACAACACAATGACAAACACCACCTGCTAAACTTTACTGTAACTTTTCCCTCAAACACAACACCCTGCACAACACAATGACACACACAACACCCTAAACAACACAACCTACTCAGCACCCTGCACAACACAATGGCACACACACAACCCACACAGCACCCTGCACAACACAATGACAAACACCACCTGCTAAACTTTACTGTAACTTTTCCCTCAAACACAACACCCTGCACAACACAATGACACACACAACACCCTAAACAACACAACCTACTCAGCACCCTGCACAACACAATGGCACACACACAACCCACACAGCACCCTGCACAACACAATGACAAACACCACCTGCTAAACTTTACTGTAACTTTTCCCTCAAACACAACACCCTGCACAACACAATGACACACACAACACCCTAAACAACACAACCTACTCAGCACCCTGCACAACACAATGGCACACACACAACCCACACAGCACCCTGCACAACACAATGACAAACACCACCTGCTAAACTTTACTGTAACTTTTCCCTCAAACACAACACCCTGCACAACACAATGACACACACAACACCCTAAACAACACAACCTACTCAGCACCCTGCACAACACAATGGCACACACACAACCCACACAGCACCCTGCACAACACAATGACAAACACCACCTGCTAAACTTTACTGTAACTTTTCCCTCAAACACAACACCCTGCACAACACAATGACACACACAACACCCTAAACAACACAACCTACTCAGCACCCTGCACAACACAATGGCACACACACAACCCACACAGCACCCTGCACAACACAATGACAAACACCACCTGCTAAACTTTACTGTAACTTTTCCCTCAAACACAACACCCTGCACAACACAATGACACACACAACACCCTAAACAACACAACCTACTCAGCACCCTGCACAACACAATGGCACACACACAACCCACACAGCACCCTGCACAACACAATGACAAACACCACCTGCTAAACTTTACTGTAACTTTTCCCTCAAACACAACACCCTGCACAACACAATGACACACACAACACCCTAAACAACACAACCTACTCAGCACCCTGCACAACACAATGGCACACACACAACCCACACAGCACCCTGCACAACACAATGACAAACACCACCTGCTAAACTTTACTGTAACTTTTCCCTCAAACACAACACCCTGCACAACACAATGACACACACAACACCCTAAACAACACAACCTACTCAGCACCCTGCACAACACAATGGCACACACACAACCCACACAGCACCCTGCACAACACAATGACAAACACCACCTGCTAAACTTTACTGTAACTTTTCCCTCAAACACAACACCCTGCACAACACAATGGCACACACACAACCCACACAGCACCCTGCACAACACAATGACAAACACCACCTGCTAAACTTTACTGTAACTTTTCCCTCAAACACACCACCCTGCACAACACAATGACACACACACACAACACCCTTCACAACACAATGACACACACACACAACACCCTTCACAACACAATGACACACACACACAACACCCTGAACAACACAATGACATACACAACACCCTGCACAACACAATGACACACACACACACACACAACACAATGACACACACACACACGACACAATGACACACACACACACCACTCTGCACAATACAATGACACACACACACAACCAACTCAGCACCCTGCACAACACAATAACACACACTTAACTCACTCAGCACCCTGCACAACACAATGACAAACACAATCATCACCCAGCACAACACAATGACACACACACAACACCCTGCACAACACAATGACACAC
Source organism: Limnodynastes dumerilii (assembly GCA_011038615.1). Lineage (NCBI taxonomy): Eukaryota > Metazoa > Chordata > Amphibia > Anura > Limnodynastidae > Limnodynastes > Limnodynastes dumerilii. Next base: position 10,927 of record WWET01004624.1, on the reverse strand, counting down.
ACACATACACACACCACCTTGCACAACACAATGACACACACACACATACACACAACACCCTGCACAACACAATGACACACACACTCAGCACCCTGCACAACAGCTAAGTAGAGAAACTTTCTCTCACCTCTATCTCCCGCAGCCCAGGAAGCTTTGTACATCAGGTGACTGCATGAGTGACATGGGCTGATGACGTCACAGGGTCCTGTCTGCTGCCGGCTGCATGTGAAGCGTTGATGTGGAATCTCTCTCCCCAGCTCTGATATAGAGGGTCACTGCATACCAGCCTCCATCTGCCCTCATAATGCAAGTGTCTGCCCCTAATTGTCAGCCTCCATCTGCCCCCATTATATGCCAGTGCCAGCCTCCAATGTCTGCCCCCTAATGCCAGTGCCAGCCTCTGTCTGCCCCCTAATGCCAGTGCCAGCCTCCATCTGTCCCCATAATGCCAGTGTCTGCCCCCAATTGTCAGCCTCCATATGCCCCCTAATGCTAGCAACGGCCTCCATCTGCCCCCATAATGTCAATGCCAGTCTCCAATGTCTGCCCCCATCTGCCAATGCCTGCCTTCAACGTCTGCCCCATCTGCCAATGTCTGCCTCCAACATCTGCCCCATCTGCCAATGCCTGCCTCCTATGTCTGCCCACAGCTGCCAGTGCCAGCCTCCTTGTCTGCCTCCAATTGTCAGCCTCCATCTGCCCCCATATGCCATGCCAAACCCTTATTTAATGAACTTACCTTTGAAGTCTTCTTTCCTCCACGGCGCTCCCACTGCTGCTCGTTATTGTCTCTCGGGCGGTGTCTGGTCTTCGGTCATGTGACGAACTGCTAATACAGGGCTCCCATTGGAGCCCTGTATTAGCAGTTCTTCCCGTGACCGCAGACGCAGTCTACGGGGTATATTTACAAAACGCGATAGCCTAAAATCGCATGAGTTCGCTGTGAATATCAAATCACCGTTTTCACTTAAAGGTAAACTCACGTGAGTTTAGGCATCTGTAAAATCACAGAGCCTAAAATTGCCTGTGTGATTTTTTCAATGTTACACATACAACTCACTGCATTCACAAAGGTCGCTTTGACTAACTCGCAGTAAAATCGCCATTAACTTGCCGTTTAGCAATTCGCCCTTGCCTAGGGGCGAGTTAGTGACAATTCACCCTGCGAGCCGGAAACACACATGTTAATCTTGTTGACATGTTTTTTTGAGTGTCAAATCCGACCCCAGCATGGTTGAAAGCCGTAGCCATGCTGTGCTGATAGAACTACAAGGCTAAGCATTGCTTAGCCTTGTAACAATATCAGCGTAAGCATGGTAAGGCTTCTAACCATGCCGCGCTGTGTGTGTTGTGTGTGTAACAGAAAAAAAAACGTGTGAATTTAATAAAACATTTTCCCTCACTAATAATGTCCCTTAATGTTTGCGTACAGCAGGCTTAAAGCGGCAGGGCTTAAGGAAAAAAAAAAAAACATTGAAAAATTGTCCAAAGAGTTGGGACAAGCTGGGAGGCGGGCGGGACTGCCGGACAGTCCCCCGAAAGCGGGACTGTCCCGCTCAAATCGGGACAGTTGGGACCTATGGTGTAATAGTATAGCTGGTCAGTATCTGTGTGCAGTAAGCAATTCAAAGAAGATTTTGCATGCAAAGAATACAATTAACTTGACTACCCCTGAAATCAACATGGTTTAGCCCAGGAATAACTTTACTCTCTTACTGCCTTACTCTCTTACTGCCTGATTCAGACCTACGCTCGTCCGTTAATTTTTTCTTTTTCGTAAGCGTAAAAGCGCCTATTTGTACTTACTACGCATATGCGTGGCAGATGCTATACAAAGAAACGCTGAGCACATGGGCCTTAAACATACCAGCATCGTAACAACGCAAAAAGGGGTGTGCCAGCCATAAGAAACCCATAATTACGCTTCGTGGGCGGGGAGAGGTATTTAAATCGTACAGTATGGGCGTGCTAAGTGTAGTAATGCATGGATGCTAAAGACTTAAGTAAGTGCTTGAAATTAGTTACAATTTAATTGTATTCTTTGCATGCAGACCTCCCAAGTGTCCCGATTCCAGCTTTCGGGGGACTGTCCCACTGTCCCACCTGCCTCACAACTTGTCCCGAGAGATCAGACTCTCTGGAAAAAGTTGTTTTTTTTAAAGCTTTTACACCGCTGACGCTCCCTGGTCTCGTCATCTGCAGTCACTTGTAATACAGGCTTCCTACAGGACCAAACCTGTTACTGTGATTGCCAGTGATCGAACCTATGCAGTCACTGCCATTCTAGAAACAGATTTGGTTCTACAGGGCTCCCATAGGAGCCCTGTATATCAAGTACCGCACCGCGTGACCGCAGCAGACGAGACCAGGGAGAGTCAGCGAGAGGGAGCGCCGCGGAGGAAGGAGAAATCATCAAAGGTAAGTAACAGAGGCTGGAAATAAGGGGCAGACAATGGAGGCTAGAAATAAGGGGCAGACTATTGAGGCTGAACATAAGGGGCAGACAATAGAGGCTGGACATAAGAGAGAGACAATGGAGGCTGGATATAAGGAGTAGACAATGGAGGCTGGATATTAGGGGCAGACAATGGAGGCTGGACATTTAAAGGGACAGACAATGGAGGCGGGACATTTAAAGGGACAGACAATGGAGGCTGGACGTTTAAAGGAGCAAACAATAGAGACTAGACATAAGGTGCAGACAATGGAGGCTGGACGTAAAGGGCAGCCAATGGAGGCTGGACAAAAGGGGCAGCCATGGAGGCTGGACATAAGGGGTAGACAATGGAGGCTGGACATTTTAAGGAGCAGACAATGGAGGCTGGACATAAGGGACAGACAATGGAGGCTAGAAATAAGGAGCAGATAATGGAGGCTGGACACATGGGGCAGACAATGGAGGCTGGAAATAAGGGGGAAAAAAGAAGATTGGACATTTAAAGGGCAGACAATGGAGGCTGGACATAACTGGCAGACAATGGAGGCTGGACATTAAAAGGGACAGACAATAGAGGATGAAAATAAGGGGCAGACATGGAGGCTGGATATAAGGGAGAGACATGGAGGCTGAACATTAAAAATGGCACACATGGAGGCTGGACAAATAATATAGAGGCAGATATGGAAGCTGGACATAATAATAAGGGGAAAACATGGAGGCTGGACATAATAATAAGGGGCAGACATGGAGGTAGGACAAATAAAAGGGCACATATGAAGGCTGAACATTTGAATCCTGGACAAATAATAAGGGGTAGATATATGGATGGCAGGCCTAATAATAAGAGGCAGACATATGGATGGTTGTCAAATAAAAGGGGCAGGCACTAGACCCGCTGTTCTGGGTGGTGTAAGACACACCCACTGGGTGGTACAAGACACACCCCCTCTACCAAGCAGCGAAATTTTGTCCCTCTTTCAAATTCTCAAATGTTGGGAGGTATGTTTCTTTCTTTCTGGGGTATTAGCACATATATACAAACAAATAAGAAAAAGTAAAGTTGAAATAAATGTCATCCTAAACCAAACTTCAATCTAGCGCATGTTTATTGCGGTCGTTCAGCTGCTGATTTCTCTGCAGATGTTTGCAACAGATGAAATATGACTCCCCTGCAATCAACATGGTTTAGCCCAGGAGTAACTAATTTCAAGCACTTACTTAAGTCTGGATGCAGCCCATTGATGGTGGTGGCCATGTTGCCCTATACAAAGAACAAAAACATTAAACTTTATGTAAGGAATCCTTTAACAAATAAAGAATATATAAAATATAACAATTTATAAAATATAATCTGAAATATTATAAAAACCCATATGATTGGCTGTAGGAAGTTTGTGTGTGATTTTGTTGTAAAGTAAAGTTATTTTTGGGATGTAAGTATACCTGAATTGTTGATTTGTGTATTTATGTTACCATTTTAGACCTTTTTCATAGGTAGCAGGATTTCAAAACTAACCTGAAGAAAAAACTTTGAAAGGGAAAAATATTCCAGGTGATTATTCTATATTGATTTTCTCAAGCAAAATAATTTATATTGTATTATATTAAAACAATTACAACAAAATAAAAGAAAGTGCTGTTATAACATTAGCATCAATTTGCAAATGTTAAAATGATCATTTTTGTGTAGAATTTTTACATTTATCGCCAAGACAAAGTAGCCTGGATTTAAAGAATCCCCATGTGAAATAACAATAGATAAATGTCATAAATTGGCATTCCAGACTCATGTAGGTTCTTAAATGTTAATTTGAAAGAATATAAAATCCCCTTACACAAAGGTTTTATGACTTGAAACTGGCCAGGAAAGTAGTTATCCATAGGAGTTTGCAATTTTGAAAGTTTGTTAATCCTTCCTGCTGCACACGTTTTATGTCAAATGTACTTAAAAAATATAACTATACATAAATACTCGCCAACGCCCCCTTTAAGTCCTTAATTTATGTTTTGCTCAAAAATCTGTAACAATTATTAAAATAATTTAAATTGTTGTTTTTACCATAATAACTGTTAGTGCATTCACAAAATACATTATAAATGTTAGTGCATGAATTATATACATACATATCAGAGGAGGACTGGGGCAGGCCGGTGCTCCCTTTTAAGTACGTACTATATGTTTTTGCTCAAAAATCAGTCTCTAAAGCTAAAATAAAATAAAAATTCAATTAATGTTACACTTCTGTACAGCTAAAATTATGTCATTATGTCATTAATCTCACAAGTGTGTTTTATTTGGGAGAGTGGTTTGGATATTTTCCAAAAAAAACCCTTGAGGTGGCAGTGCAGCCAGTTTATTCATTACCCTTCTGATTCCTTTCAAGGGGACAGCGCAGTCAGTTCCTTCATTACCATTCTGATACCCCTCCAGGGGGCAGCGCAGTCAGTTTCTTCATTACCATTCTGTTACCCCTAGAAGGGGCAGCGCTGCTAGTTCCTTCATTACCATTTTGTTACCCCTCGAGGGGCAGCACAGCCAGTTCCTTCATTACCAAAAAACCATTATGTTGTGAAATAATTTTTTTTTAGTTTTGATTTACAACATTCACATGTTGCTATTTTTTCCTTTTAATCTAATGATAATGAACATGTTACTATTACATGGTAATAAGGGTTTAAATTACAGCAAAACAGTAATTCAAAATACACTGTCTTTGCAAAAAAAAACCTCTGAAATTAAAAACACACAGTTTAGTATAAAATATAATATAATATATACAAAATCAGTCCCACAAAAGTCAGATTATCCTATAATCTGACTTTTAAGGGACTGATTTTGTATATAATATATTATATTATTATTTATTTTGTATGGTTCATCAATCTGAGGGGATTTTTTTGCAAGCACAATTGTCTCCGCTGTGTGACCCACTTGAATTGGGCTTTTTTCACAGTGACATCTCAATTGATTGATTTATTTATTTATCTGTTTTATCATTCTATGCATTATATCACTTATTTTCCATAGGATTGTTAGTTCATATTTATCCCTCCCTCATCAATTGTTTTGAATACATCTTTCCTAGTCCACCAGCGCCATTACTTACACTTTTATCTCATATCTACAAAACCTCATCCAATGCAATAGCAAAGTACAATCCCAACAATGCACAATCTTTAGATCCAGATATTACAAACCCAATGAAATTCATTCTACTCACTTTACAATTACTTTGCCCAGATATCACAGAGCCAAAGATTACCATTATATAACCAAGCTATTATTACTATATCACATATTGCTACATCATACACAATTCACACAAGTACAACTTCATTCATCCAGTTACAGACAGTTACCCAACATAGATCCATGTCTGATAACTACCTAGCTGCCATGATCCAACAAAGAAATGTCCTGCAAACATATACTTATCCATCCTGGTCCAGACATCTTCACATGCACACAGTCAGAGCGAGAGTGCCAGAGAGAGAGTGTGAGCCTCACACCAGCTTTTGTTATTCTCAGTATAGGTGGAGCTTTGTACAGGAAGTGGTCACACCTCTGGTCAGGTGTCCACAACTAGCTGGGAAACAATGTCCTTTGTTTGCTGTGAAACAAAGACCTTTACAAAATGGCAGATTCAACATGTGGCTAATATCTTTCAATGGAAGCTAAATATTCCAACAGAATCCCTTTATCACGATGTAACATAACAAGCACTTAGGTCTGGATCTGCCCCATTGTTCGTATCTGTGATTCATTCATGGATTCGGTGCATATTTTTGAGTTCTGGGCATGCGCAGTATAACCATTCGTAAAAATGCATATGGAGATTCAGTGCTTTCTTAGTTATGAATCTGGTCCAGTGACTGTAAAAATAGACAAGGCAAGTATTTTAAAGAATATAAAAAAGCAGTTTCAAAATGGCACTATAATGTTCTATCCCAGTAGCAATAATCACTGAATGGTCAGCTGCCACTAAAAAATTACATAGGTTGTTGCAATTAATAAAATTCTTAATCGGAAAACTTTCACCACCTTCCACCGATGTGAACTGTTTACTTCTGTTCTCGCAAAAATTACACATTGAACATCTATTTTGTCCACAACAAAAAAAGCCATTAGATCTAATAGGAAGCCAAGAGGGGTTTTCTTTTTTATTTTCTTCCTATCTAGGAAGATGACTGTGAACAAGGAAATCCTTTATATTTTTTGCTTTTTTTAAAACAATTTTTGGAGTGTTCCCTTAGTTTACTATCCAGACACAAAATTGGGAAGTTTTTCTTTAGAATGCGTTTTATCTCTGAAGCTGAGACATTACAACACACTTACGATTTTATATTATGTATGATTTCTGTCCCAGGTATTTATTTATTTATAAGGATTTTTGCTATATACTGATAACTAATTCCTTTGAATGTTATTCAAAAATAGCGATTCCCATGTGGATTCAAGTGTTGAACACGCAAACTTAATGGAAAGCCAGATGATTGGCTGAACGCTATAAAAAGAAAATTCCCAGGAACACACCAAAATTTATCTCTCTGATGAAACTGCTACTGTGAGCAGAGAAACGCGTAAGAGATCTATTCCCACCACTGCTGACACTGTACCAAGTTTTGCTCTGCCATTCTCATACGGGACGTTCAAATATTCATATAAAGAGCAATTATCAGCAACAAACTGTATAAAAAGTGCGGCCACTACTTCTAACAGAGAACCAGGTCAGGACGCGATGTCTGAGCGGCCCACCTAGCCGGGTATGACATCAGAAGCACTGATGACCAAATGTGTTAACTAAACGGAGGGAGACGAGAAGGCTAACAGACCACGCGTCTAAACTGCACAAGGCGGGGCGCCGCCAGTTCCAGCAACCATCGGACACGCAGTCTGTCGGGAACATCAGCTGGTCTGTATACCCATTCACTCCTCTGCTATATACGAACAAATACTGCTGATTTCACCATCCATTCTTGCTTCTAGTGCATAGCACATTTGTTTATTTACCATCATACGCCCCGGAGACTGTGTCTGCAACGTTGTTACCATATTGCCTTTACCCAAGGAGTAAAGGGTCCTATAAATATTTGCTACAGAGTGTCTTTTCTACTATGAATGATATTGCTTCATCGCATTTGTATTGACAGCAGTTGTGGAATATTGCTTTTTATTATAAACCATTAATTTGGTTTGGTTATTTCAGCTAATAGCTTATTAGTATTTTAATAATAAATAAGAATCTTTAATTCTGTCACAGCGCTATCTATTTTGTAAATATTTTAAAGGGTAATGATCTGTAGCTTAGTAAGACATTTGTAATAATTATAAGGACATTGCTCAAATTTTCCATAGATATTAACTAGCCAGTATAAAGTTTGGGTGTAGGTTTGTGGTTAGAACGCTCCTTTTTTTCAAAAGGGCCGTTTTATACCAGCTAGTTTAAACTGGCTCTCAAACTGATTGCTTCTAACTCCAAGGAGAAGCAATCAATCATCCTCAGGACAAAGTCACAGTGGAAAATGGTAAGTATTTATCTAACCCAAACCCTTATATGAATCCTTACCCTAACCCTCCCTTTCCATTACCCTAGAACTCTCCACCCCGCAGCCTGACCCTAAATCTCCCATCCTTGCAGACTGACCATAAGACTCCTTTCCCCACAGCCTAACCCTAAGAGTACCCTCCCCGCAGCCTAACCCTAATACTCCCCTAACCCGCAGCCTAAACCTATTATGAATGGGTAAGTATGCCAAAAATAAATGTGGCAAACTAACCCATTCATTAGTAAAACTTTGCACTGAACACATTCCATACATTTTTAAGGTCATATAGAGCTATTGTAATTAAGAAGTGATTAGATTGACAGGGCAATAACAAGTATTTGCCAACCTTCTTTAGTATTAGGTCGGTCATACCAAAAGTAATAAAAAATTATCAAAAATCCAAGTCATTAAATAATGTTTAGATTATTGTTTAATTCAGTTTACATGTTTTAAATGTCATGCAGTCAACTGAACAAGCTTAATATCTTAATACTTCAAACACCACTGTAAGATTGGCAGGAGATTTAAGTTATTTTAAAATTCTTGTTGTCTTTCATCTCACTTCTACTAACTTCAAAGAAAATGTTGGAGATTTTAATGAGAAAAGGTATATCTGATTACATGTAAACCACACTGATTCAGAATGTAGATTCAAGAACACACGGTGTAACTATAGCTGGCAAGAAACATAGTGTTAAAAAGAGCATAACATTTATGGAAAATAATGCTATTAGAGGAGAAATACTTTGGAATTGCTTTTGTGAACACAAATTACATGTTAGTACAAGTATTATTTATCAGTTAAGATTTACTAAGTTATAATATGCATGATAATATTTTGCCATGTTTTGTTTGTGCAGATATAGTTAAACTTTATATTGCAATTGGTAATATTTACAGAACATAAAGTAAAATAGTTTTTAAAAATACAAATTTGCTTTATGATTTTATATAAAAATTATAGTATACATGAGAAATATCAGGTGATATTGTTGTTTAATTGCTGGAGCAGGAGAAATATTTGGTATTAAATTACCCCGCTGACCTCACTATACACAGAGACAAAAGCCCTAAAAAAAAAATCTATATAAACTGCTAAAAAAAATCTCTTACATTTTGTCAGTCTCCTTAAGGTAAATTACCAGTATAAAATTTTAATCTTTTAAACATGGTTTTATTTCCTCATCATTTCATAAAAAGATATTTCAAGTTATTTAGCTCAGTGTATGATCTGTATGCAGTTAGTACCTGAAGAGACCCACATAATCCTACAGTTACCATGGATATAAATTCTGAGAATAGATTCTGAAAATTGCTTCTCGGAAGGACTGTTGCTGTTTAGAATGTAATTTATTTAGAAATGGATATTTTTTAGATAACCTGATTGATTTTGTAATCTTAGAATGTAAAATGCATATAAGACATGCCTATAGTACATATGTAGAATGTGTATTTCATTAGTATTACATATCACTAGACCTCATTTATTTGAGTAAATAAAAAAAAAATTGTGAATTTTATTCAAACGACTCATAGCCTTAAAAATAATGATTGTGTCATTTGTGGTTCATTCTGAAATCTAAAGTCCTGTAAAAATAATTACTGTACATATTAAAAACAGAATTTTTGTATAGTTTTAAAAAAATAAAATGAGCATTTTAGGATCGGATGAACTGTGCATGCGTAGTAACTAAATTTACACTATCTACATTGATTTTACGCACGGAAGTCCATTAGGCATGGACATGTAAATCGCACGTGAGAAAATATACATATATAATATTATTAGATTATTCAGTTATAGAGAGTCAGCAAACACCATTTGGTGTTGTCTTTTTATTGTCTGCTGAACATTTTGGAAGAACTCCTTATATGGTAAAGCTAGTTATTGATTATTCAATTTTATTTTATTGTTGTTTAAAATGGCTAACAAAAGTGATTTTCGTGATAATCGGATTGACTGGTTTGCATAGACAATCTGATCAATGCTGTGGCACGGCATGGTTGGGTGCTCAGCCCAGTTATCATGCGGTATATACACTCTTCACAATTTCCTCAGCTATGGACCGTTTTGGCAGGAACTGGAGAAATCATGAGGAGTGTTCTGAATTTATTAGTCTCCACAGGTCAGATTCAGAGGTCCGAACGTCACCTGATTTCCACAAGCTGCTTGCGGAAGTCGGGTGATTTTTTTGGCAGCACATATGCATGTACCCGATGTTACGATACGGATCTCCACTAAGAGCTATAAACTAAGTTATGTATGCCTGGGGATCAGTCTGACATGGTGGCCCATCCTCTCTGCCCGCTTAACTCTGTAAGGGGGAGGATTTAAATCTAACAGAGAGATACACCCTAACAGGGTATAGCCCTTCTTGTGCGCGGACTGTGTGTGTATGACAAACGCACAGAGGTCTGAATCTGGCCCCATGTTTGAGAGGGCTCTGGAACATTTATAGTCATCGAAATAATTCTTATTCTTTCCTCACTAAAGATATAAAAAGATAATGTATTAAGCTCCATAAAGTAGATTCAGAATTAAGAGAGACAAGAAAAGGCCAAAGACAGTACATGATGATAAAAATGAACAAAAAAACAAGCATATTTTATTATGAAGGAAATTGTTGCTTACATATTTTAAAAAATCACTGTTTTGTAATGAAAAACTATAATTAAAAAGACAATGGCTTGAAAATGACTGTGCTCTATGGATATCTGTGCATGCAGATAATTAGCACCCATTACTGTACATTGCAGCATAGTTTGGTCAGGTGCAGATTCGCACCTGCTTTAGTTGTTTCTTTCAGGTTTCCAGCTTTACATGTGGTGTGCAGAATGTATTTAAAACAATTGTGTGTGTGATGTTAAAACTCATTTCTTTAAATATGGCACAATTGGAATATACAAAACAGAAAAAGAACAGGATTGAACCCTGATAGA